>BTHU01000013.1:61032273-61142273 GCA_036184795.1 Tokudaia tokunoshimensis | reverse complement strand
TCCCTTTCTCTCTTGAGACAGGGTCTTATCAGTTGCTCTGGTACTTTCCATGTAGTCCATGGCATGGCCTTAAAGACATGGAGTCCAGGCAGGCCTTGAAAAAGACATGGCAATCTTCCTGCCTCACCCTACTGAATGGTAGGATTGCAGTTATGTATCCTCTCGGGGTGTTGTTCTCTTGATGGATGGTTTCTTTTGAATCAAATCTCTCCTCTCTCTCTCATTTGTTTATAGACATGGTCTCCCTAAGTTGTCTTGGCTAGGTTGGCCTAGGACTCATAGAGATCAGCCTCCCCAAGTGCTGGTATTAAAGGCGTGTGCCACCATGCCCACCTTTGGATCAGTTCTTAAGCATCTGCGACAAGAGCTTTTGTAGTGAGAGCTGGTTTTCATCTTATGAACAGCCGAGGAGTCAAGGTAGATACAGGCAGACAGTAACAGTCATTGGGAGCCACTGAATGTTTATTAAATGCTGGCAATCGTCTTCAGTTCTCCATTGATGTAATCTCATCTAATCCTGTAGCAAACCCATGAGTAAAACTCCTGGCATTATCTCCTTTGTACAGCTGAGGGAAAGAAGACAGAGAGATGCAGTCACTCGCCCAGAACTCTGAAGGCAGTAACTGAAGGAGCTAGAATCAGGCATGGGGTTTGTTCTAGAGCCTTAAACCTCAAGACTAATGCAAGTTCAATGCAGTGCAAACAAATGCAAGAGTTAGGGTTGGGGAGGGAATTTCACACTGCATAATTGACCAAGGCTGGTTTGACTTTCATCCTTTTGGCCTCCTCCAGCTCTCTTGCTTCCTTAGCAGAGCAGGGGAGGCGGATCACCTGACCTGGCTCCTGATCAGCTCAGAGGTGCCTGGGTCCGAGGGTGTGCGAAGGCAAATAGATTTTTGGCTGATGCTTTGGCCGGGTGAAGGCTGATTGATGATTTGCTGATGCTGTGGCCCAGGATGGTGCCTTGATGTTCTTTCTCTTCTGTGTCAACTGTTGGGTTTTCCTGGGGGAAAGGAGAAAGACTTGGGGGTCCCAGGCTAATTCTTGTTTCAGGAAGCAATCCCTTGTCCTCTTGTTGCTCTTTCTCCTGTTGCCTCCGCAGTGCGGGCTGGAGAGGGAGGAGGGTTTGGCTAAGACAGTTGTCAGACAGCTGTGACTCCCTTAAAAAAAAAACTTTTAAAAACAAGGATGCTTTCTTTCATAACCACAGACCAATTAGTGAATGCTGGAAACACGCAGGACATTGCTACAATTCTATTATCCAACATACAGTCCAAATTTTACTTTACACTTAACCTAAAAACATGGTTCAGAGCTATTCCAGGATCACCACTCCCCACTCTTACCTGGATTGAGCTTTTCTTAGTTGCTCATACCCTGCCTTTGCTGCATCTTTCTGGTCTTCGCCAGTCTCCATCTCCTGTTCTTTCACCTCAGCCCTAAGCTGGGTTGCCTAGGAGAAGCATCCTTCTCAGGCATAAAATTTAAATGTGGGCAGGGTTGAGGCACACCAAAAATTCACCAAACAGGATGAGTAATACTTTTTTAACTTTAAAAGATGTATTTATTTTATGAATATAAATATTTTGCTAGCATGTATGTCTATGCACCATGTACATGCCAGGGGCCCATGAAAGTCAGAAGAGGGTGGCAGATTACCCTGGAACCCATTACCAATGATTGTGAGCCACCCACCATGTGAGTGCTGGGAATTGAACCTAGGTCATCTGATGTATCAACGAGTGCTCTAAGTCAATGAGCCATCTCTCTGGGCTCATAGTTGGATGTTTTAGTACAAAATTTTAAAAAAATTGTGAAAAACCTTTGCCATTTTAAATCAGGTCAGGATCAACAGTAGTACCTCTCCTGGCCACACTGGAGCCCCCGGGGCTGAAGGAAAATGCCCTAAACACATAGCTGCCTTGACATGACATGTAGGGGTTCCTTGGGCCTTTTTTTTTCTTTTATTGGATATTTTCTTTATTTACATTTCAAATGTTATCCCCTTCCCGGGTCTCCCCTCAGGAACCCCTATCACATCCCCCCTCCCCTGCCTCTCCACCACCTACCCACCCACTCCTGCCCTGGCATTCCCCTACACTGGGGCATTGAAGCCCCACAGGACCAAGGGCCGCTCCTCCCACTGATGTCCAACAAGGCTGCCATCTGCCACAAACATGGCTGGAGCCATGGGTCCCTGCATGTGTACTCTGTGATTGGTGGTCCAGTTTTTATTTCAAAAAATATTGCCACAGCGGTAGTGGTGTAGCCCACTTGCTTGACTCCCAAGGACCTGGGTTCTGTCATCAATGAGGCAAAACAACCACTATAGGGACTGGAGAGATGGCCTAGCGGTTAAGAGAAATGACAGCTCTTCCAGAGGTCCTGAGTTCAATTCCCAGCAACCACATGGTGGCTCACAGCCATCTGTAGTGGGATCTGATGCCCTCTTCTGGTGTGTCTGACAGCTACAGTGCACTCATAAATAAAATAAAATCAATACATATATACATACATACATACACACACACATACATACATACATACATGCTTACATTAAAAAAAAACCAACCACTATAAATTTGCACCAGAGTGGTATAAATCTTGGTTGCTGAGGTTGGGGTACCCCTTTATACTTTGTACCCCAGGACTGGTTTCCCCCCTCCCAAACAGCCCCTCCTCAGAACAAGGAAGAGAGAGGTAGGGCTCCCAGCCAGAAGCTGTTTTCCTGTCTGGCCAGAACAGAGGGAGGGTGGGGATGGAAACGGGGGAGAGGAAGGGTACAGAGGCCTTTGGCTGGGAGCCTCTGGTCTAACAGCTTCCAGCTGCTTCCACACCCACTAGACTTCCGGCTAGGGAGTGGTGTTTGGTTGGCCTTTCCCCCTCTTCACATCAAATGTGCGATCTAATTAGATCCCTGGATCCCCAAGCCCTCCCTGTCCTGATGTCACAGCTCCCCTCAGTTGGTCCTGCTCCCACCCTGCTAGGTCTTTTGCTGTTTGAGGCCACTTCCAGAGCTCATGGGGGTGTTGTCCACACCCGGGGCTGAGTGAGCACAGATGTGGGTCTGCATTCCCCAGGCATCTGAGAGCCAAGCCAGGGTAGAGGCACACAGCCTTGTAGAGCACAGGTCCTGTGGCTGGGAGGAAGACAAGACCCCAAGGTAGGTTATTTCAGCCAAGGCCCTTCTCAGAGCTTTGGGGTCACGTGTGTTCATTTGTTTATTATGACTGTGTGCTTGTATGATGTGCAGTGCAAATGCATGTGCCATAGGTGGTATGTGAAGGTCAGAGGACAGCTTTATGGAGTTGGCTCTCCCTTCCATCTGTATTGGGGTTCCAGGGCTTGAACTAAGGTAGTCAAGCTTGCATAGCAAGCGCCTTTACCCACTAAGCCATCGCTCTGGCCCCTTGCTTCTGTGTTTGCTTAGAGTTGGTAATACTTTCCTGCCAGCTTCATGGACCATAAAAGAATCAAATGAAATAGTGGTGGATGTTTGCTGAGTCATAAGGTTGTATTGGACATAATATAACCTTCTGTCATAAACAAGCGATCCTTTATGTTTATGTGCACACATTTGGGCCTGCCTGAGTTACCTGCTGCAGAGCCATGAGAAAAACACAGGTTGGTAAGGACCCGTGGCCATCCCGGCTGTTTGGTGCTGCTTCCATCAGAGAGAAGAGGTCTCTAGGAAAGAAAGGCTGCTTCTGCCCAGTCTCAATCCATCTCTGAGCTCCATCCGCACCTAAAACATAAGGTGTGCATTAGGATGAAGAAATTTTGTCTAAAGCCTTTTCAACTAAAGCCGTTTCTTTTTTTTATACTTTTACTAAACTATGATTGACATAAAAATGACATAGATTTAGAGGCTGAAAGAGTATCTGTTGTGAGACATTCTGCCTTTTTAAATTTGGGGTATAAAGTTTTAACTATGTAGCCCAGGCTGGCCCCAAATTTGTAATCTTCTTAACCACAATTAAGATAATAATAAAGGGCAGGGGAATATAGCTCAGTGCAAGGTCGCAAGGTTCAGTCTCAAGTTCAGCCAGAGAGACAGAGAACGAGAGAGAGAGAGAGAGAGAGAGAGAGAGAGAGAGAGAGAGAGAGAGAGAGAGAGAGAGAGAGAGGAAGGAGGAGGAGGAGGAGAGAGGCACTCCATCACTCCCTCAAATTGCTTCCTGTCCCTTTTGTAATCCCTGTTCCACCCTGTCCTCAGGCTATCCTGGTCTACTTTCTGCCTCTGTAGATTAGCTTGCAATTTTTAAAGGATTTCAAAATAGAATCTTACAGTGTGTACTCTCTTTTGGAAAGGTCTGGGCTCTTTCACTCAACATAATTGTATTTCATTTCATTGCCTACATTAGTAATTTATTCTCTTGCTGAGTGCCACCCTGTCCTGTGGATTCATGTTGTGTTCACAGGTTTGTGGAGAGCTGTTTTCAGCTTGAAGCTATCATATAAAGGTGCTGTGAGCATTGGTATATATGTCTTTGTGTAGGCACAAGCTATAAGTCCTCTCCATAAATATGGAGGCGTGCAATGGGTGGGCTCTATGGTGACTGCATCTTTAATTTCTCCGGAAACAGCCTACTTTCCCCAGACAGATACACCTTTCCTATCTGTTTCAGAGCCTCTACCTGCTGAACCACTGGGCATTGGCTAGTCTTTGAATTTTAGTTGTTCTGAAACTATTGACGCTCCCACACATTGGGTGTACACATGCCATCTCATGAGCATTACGCGTGCACTTCCTATGTCTCCGGTGGTGGTGTTTATGTCTCCATATAAGTTGTGTGCCCTTTATGTGTTCTTGTGGAAGTATCATGCCAGTTCTATATGTGGGATATTCTTTAATGCCTTTTGTTTTTGGAACAATGTCTTTTTAAGAGCAACATCTAAGTTTGTTTTATTGAGTTTTCTTAGACAACCCCAAAGTCTCTGAGATTTTTCTCTCATATTTTCTTCTAGAAATGTACTTTTTGTTATTGTTCTTGGAACTATGGCCTGTTTAATTGGTTGGGTTTGTAGTAGTGGGGTCTCTTTTTTTTTAAGATTTATTTTGTCTGTGTGTGTGTGTGTGTGTGTGTCTGTGTCTGTGTGTGCAAGCGCACGTGTGCCCACATGCATGCATGTGTGTTCCTAGTACTCTTAGAGGTCAGAAGAGGGCATCAGATCCCAAGGAACTAGAGTAATGGATAGTTGGGAGCAGCCATGTGGGTGCTGGGAATCGAACCCTGATCCTCTGCGAGAGCAGCCAGTGCTCTTAACATCTGAGCCATCTTTCCAGTCCTATGAGGGTTTTTTTCCCCCTCTCTCTGGTTCGTTGTTTGGCATTTGGGTCTACCATTTGTCCAGTGCCATGTATTGGAATCACCTTTATATCTTACTCAAAGCAAATTTATCATAAATGGATTGATTTATTTATAGGGGTGAGGGAGGTGGTGCAGGGAAGGAAGGAAGGGTCCTAAGGCTGCCGACGGCAGCTCCTCCATCTCTCTCACTCCCTCCAGGTCCTCCTTTCCCTTTGGACCCAAGGCCTACAGGAGGCTCCTTCCTTTTTCTTTCCCCATCAACCTTAGCTGGAGGCTGGGAAATCCCAGCAGGGAAGAGGACCACTCAGTCTCTGTCTCTAGTGACTCCACCCTTTCTTACTCCATCTTGCATCTCCCATCTTCCCCTCCTCCCCCTCCTTTTCCTCCTTTTCTTCTGTGGTAGGACTTGAACTCAGGTCCTTTCTCATGCTAGAATGGTGCTCTACCATGAAGCTATTTTCTCAGTCCTGCCACCTCCTTCTCCATCTGTTTTCATCCTTTCTTAGACTGGCTGTGTAGACAAAGATGACCTTGAACTTCCGATCTTCCTGCCTCTACTTCCCTCACCTCCAGTGCTGGTATTATAGATTTGCACCACTTGTGCTAGGGACCAACCTCAGAGCCTATGTATACGAGGCTAGCCTTCTGCCAGCTGAGCTACACTTGGAGCCTCGGATTTTGTTTGTATGGGACATGGTCTCATTTGGCTCAGGCAGCTCAAAACTCATGATCTTCCCACCTTTGTCTCCTGAGTGCTCGGAGTTTTCTGAGTAGAGTGTTCTAAATCCTTTGAATTTCCTTGTGAATTGTAGATTTTATCTTGTCTCAGTTTTTATAAAGAACTTGTTGGGATTTTGTTGCATCAATAGAAAAATATTGGGAGAATTGTCCTCTGACCCAAGAAAACAATTTCTCCTTCTTAGGTCTTATCTAATTCCTCTGAGTAGTGTCTTATGCTTTTCAGCACATAGATTTTGCATCTCTTGTCAAGCTCAGCCTTAAGCGGTCAGTATTTTCACTATTATAAGTGGCGTTTTCATTGCTTGTTGCTAGTATATGGAAATACAACTAATATTATAGCCCTTACCCCTTCAACCTCAGTTCAACCTAAGGTGCTGGGTGTCAGCCCGATACCATAAAGCTTTTAACCTGTTCTTTGAAAGCCCTGACATCTTGCTCTGTTGAAATCTCTGAGGCAGCCATGAAGGTAAGGTGAGGAGGAAGAAGGGAGTCATAGTAAATTCAAACCCTGCATAAAACAGAGAGAACTCTGGCATGTTCTTGAGGGCAAATGGAGTAGATGTGACTGTAGTACAGCCCCTTTAAGAAACAGGGCAAGCTAGGCTCCAGGCAACTGGGAAGGCATTACTAAAAAACCCCTGGCTGTTGTGAATGAGGGTCCTGAGCCATGGTGGCTGGCTTACTGATAGGCAAACAGGAACCAAGGCGATAAGGAAAAGCGCCGGTTACTAAACCTGGCTGGCTGAGGTTCAGAGCTGTTTGTGCATCTGGGGCTGTCAGGAAGCGGGGTGCCAACTATGTGTGCGTAGCAGAAGGAACTAGTATCCTACTCTCCTATGCTATTTTAGTTATGCTCACAGCAGCAGCAGCAGCAACAACAAACCTCAGGCAGGCTTTATGTAAAGGCACCGTGCTCCCGAGGCTGGAAATGTTCAATAAGTACGTGCCCATTGCGTTTCTTGTGCTCTTGTGGGATGCTCTGACTTTGCCTCGGCCTCAAGGCGGAGTTAGAGACTACCTGATTTCTTTCTCAAACTAGGAAAATGTTGGCACAGATCTCACCATGCTGAGCTGGAGAGCAGTAAGCAGGGAGCTGCTCATTTGCGCATTTCTGCATAGATTTGCATGTGCCCTGCACGTAGACACTTTTCTGCTGGATTTAGATTTTCTTAAGTCAGTTACCTATTTTTAAAGAGAAAAGGCGGGATTTTTGTCTCTCCTCAAGCCTGCCTACCTGTCACCTGCGTGTTGTTCCAGAGATGTGTGAATGATATCTAGAACTTTAGAATATATAGACTATCCATGCTCACACAGTTCTTTATCTATTGGTATCTCCCCTTCTTAGTGTTTCCAAATCTCCCTCTCTAAACTCCTGAGTAGGGCAGAGGGGTGGGGGTGGGGTGAGGAGGAGGAAGAGGAGGAGGAGAAGTAGGAGGAGGAGGAGGAGAAGTAGGAGGAGGAGGAGGAAGAAGAAAAGAAGAAGACCCTTTAGCTCAGCAGCAAGTGTTCATTTCAATTGCTTAGGAGGGCCTCCAGGATTCTGTCCTTAGAACAGCTAAAGGCGTCCCAGGGTCTGAGATGGCCTTCCCTCTGCTTCTGTCCCAGGGCTATGGATGCTATGACTACTTTTGTGTGCACACCCTCCTCCAGGAATAAATAAAAAATATCATCCCTCCCCTGGATCCTGGCTTCTCTATTGGCCTGCCTGGCAAATATTTCATAATGTGGACTCATCCAATTGGGCACCATGCCAGAGTTAAGTGCCCCAGGTTGTAGGCGTGCTCCAATTAGGTGAGGAGGCCTGGGTGGGACTCCCGGCCCTCGCTCTCCTCTCCTCGAGGGAGGCAGTAGCATTATGAAGGTAGATGGCAGCCAGCGGAGAATCGCCACTTGCTCAGGGTTAGGCAAAGGGGACAGACAGGACAGCCCAGCACTGAAGGGGTTAATGCCAGTTAGCATGTGTGGCTGTTAATGATTGCTTTCCACAGGGACCTGCTGGGTATTAAAGGGAAGCCCTTCCCTAGTCCTGAGTGTGAAAGGGGTTAGAGGCAGCAGAGACTAGGGATCACGCGAGCTGGTGAGTAAAGTGGCTGTCGGTTTGGTCTGTGTTTGTCTCTGTGGTTCAGGAGCCGGTGAGGAAGCGCCAGCTGTGTGTGTTCGTCAGCCAGAGAGGGCTTTTGTCACACCATACACAAATTTTTAGCTGGGCCAGACTCTAGGCTCAGCTCCTTTTTGTGAGAAGGAACTCTTCAGAATGGTTCTCAGCTAAGAGGCGACCCTCCCAGTCGGAGATGCTGGCTGCATGGCCTGTCCCGTGGAGGAGACAACGGTTTCATGAAACCACCCTGTGTACAAAGGCTGGTACAGGGGCTCTTCCCTCTCTGAGCCGTTGTCTCCAGAGAGGGGCTAGGATCTCTGAGCAAAGCAGGCTCGCAGGGACACAACCGAAGGAGATGGGGTCAGTAAAGGGTACAAAGAGCAGACTGTGGAGAGGAGCAGGCAGGACAGACTGCCGGGGACAGACTGCAGGCAGGACAGACTGCAGGCGGGACAGGCTGCAGGCGGGACAGGCTGCAGGCAGAATTGGGGATGAACTAACTGGTCACTCATTAAAAGGCTAAGTTGTCATTTGGGGGTAAAACTGAAATCTGGAGAAAAAAAAAAGAACAAATCTTTTGCTTTTAGGTTTGTTGTCTCTACCCCTCAACTTCCTCCTGGAAGGGTGTCCCTCACCCTCAACAGCACTTGTGGTCTTTGACACCTTCTGGTAATGTGACCAGGAGTATGGACAAACGTTCTTGACTTTGTGACAGGCAATGGGTGCAGTACCTGCAGAGGGGTGTGTTTGTGTGTGTGTGTGTGTGTTTGTGTGTGTGTGTGTGTGTGTGAGAGAGAGAGAGAGAGAGAGAGAGAGAGAGAGAGAGAGAGAGTATGAATGCGTATATGAGTGTGTGAGTATGTGTGTGTGTGAGTGTGTTTGTGTGTCTGTGTGTGAGTGTGTGTCCTATATGCTCATATGACTTTTTAAAAAGGACTTGTCATCAAAGAAGAAATGTTGACACCATACCCCCACCCCACCCCTTTGCTGAGAGCTCTTTTGTTCCCCCTGTCTCTCTTGGGAGGAAGATGATTGGATGACATAATGCCTTTGGTGGCCCCACCTACATGGGGACTATCTCTGGATCAGGACACTCGCTATGCTGGTCTTAAAGGCAGATTTGAGAGACAGGGTAAACTCAACCCTTAGTGGCTTTGCTGCAATGCTTCCTTCTGGTGGGGTTTCCAGGAGGCAAACAGAAACCAGGACAATAAGAGGGAGGTGCTGGCCACTAAACCCAGGAGGCCAAGAGCAGAAGGAGCCAAGTTTCTGGGCAGTTGAGGCCAAGAAAGAGGGGGAAGTAGAATCTAGGAGAGGAATGGACAGACTGGCCCTGTGTGCCTTGTGTTCAGATTGCCAGCCACAAATGCAATCAGACAGCCTTTATCTAACCCTCTCCGGGGAATTACAGAGGAGCTGCTATACCCAGTGGGGTGGATGTCACCTGTGGGCTTGCCACACATGCTCAGAAGAACTTCTTGTTTGGTTTCTGTACTTGAGCTGTGAACTAGAGCCCTGTGGTTTTGTTTTGCACCGGGCCCTTCAGCAGAGCAGAATTGTTCCAACAGGTAGGTGTGGGCAGACTCATCTGTAACTCGGGCGTCACTGACCAAAGCTGACATTGCCCTGCTTGGGAAGCACTGGGAAGTGACTTGGGCACTAGGCCTGGGAGACCTGTCGTTTCTCTGAGACCGTTTTCCTCCCGTCCAGTGTTTTGACCGGGCACGTGCTCCTTGGCTGCTCGGTTTTTCATAGGTTGAGGTTGCATCACTGGTGACTCTCTCCCCAGGGCTCCAGGTCTGCATGGGGGAGGGGCAGAGGTGGGGAAGGAAGGAAGGGTCCTAAGGCTGCCGATGGCAGCTCCTCCATCTCTCTCACTCCCTCCAGGTCCTCCTTTCCCTTTGGACCCAAGGCCTACAGGAGGCTCCTTCCTTTTTCTTTCCCCATCAACCTTAGCTGGAGGCTGGGAAATCCCAGCAGGGAAGAGGACCACTCAGTCTCTGTCTCTGGTGACTCCACCCTTTCTTACTCCATCTGGCATCTCCCGTCTCCTTCGATTATTAGAATCTTTTCTAAGTATGTCCCTCTGGCCCCGTGCCAAAAAAGGCTCTTGGTAGTGATAAATCCAGACTATGGAGTCTTAATACATTGATTTAAAAGCCAGTGGATCATTAAAACTTACTGTAAATGGATTTTCTGTTTTTCAAAACAGGGTCTCAGTATGTGGCCCTGGTTGGCCTGGAACTCACTATGTAGACCAGGCTGGCCTTGAACTCACAGAGAACCTCCTGCCCCTCCTCTGCCCAGATTAAAGCTCTGCCATCTTTGATTAGATTTTGGAATGTGTCTGTTTTTTTGTTTTTGTTTTTGTTTTCTTTAAAGATAAGACTTCTGCTTCAGGCTAGCCCTGAGCTCTTGGACATTATGCCCTCCTCTCTCAAGAGCTGAGATTACAGGCATGTATGAACCACTATGTCATATGAACCAGCCTTGATTTTTAATTTTTACCTCTCTGTTGTAGCAACTTTTCAATTTTTATTTTATTTTATTTTATTTTATTTTTGGAAACAGGGTTTCTCCGTATAGCCCTGGCTGTCCTGGAACTTATTCTGTAGACCAGGCTAGTCTCGAACTCAGAAATCCTCCTGCCTCTGCCTCCCAGTTGCTGGGATTAAAGGTGTGCGCCACCACTGCCCGGCAAATTTTCCATTCTTGTTGGTATAATTTAGGACTGTAACAGGCCTGTATTTCCAAGGATACTGAGCACATAGCCATTGCTAGAAGGGTAAAGTGGTTTGGAGTTGTCCCATATAATCCAAAATTACTAGTGTCTGGGAGATCAGCGCTGTCTAGGAAAATGTTCTATGGTGATGAGATGGTCCATGATGGTCCCGTCTAGTATGGCAGCCTCCGTGGCTACTAAGCCTCAGTGAGATGTGGCTAGTCTGAGGCACTGACATTTTAATGCTTTTAAAACTTAATAAAAATTTGAGTATGACTAGATGGTATACAGATGTGAGAAGCTCTAGTGACCATCAGACTGAATGGTACAGATGTGGGGTGATGTAGTGACTATCAGACTGTATGGTACAGGTGTGGGGTGCTGTAGTGACCATCAGACTGTATGGTACAGGTGTGGGGTGCTGTAGTGACCATCAGACTGTATGGTACAGGTGTGGGGTGCTGTAGTGACCATCAGACTATATGTACAGGTGTGGGGTGCTGTAGTGACCATCAGACTGTATGGTACAGGTGTGGGGTGCTGTAGTGACCATCAGACTGGATGGTACAGGTGTGGGGTGCTGTAGTGACCATCAGACTGGATGGTACAGATGTGGAATGTAGCTTTCTTTATTAATGATTGTCATACCAGCCACTAACTGAGCAGCTGTCGTGTGCAAGTTCTCTCCAAAGTGCTTAATGATTTTATTTTAATTTATATTTTTTCAAGGCAGGGTTTCTCTGTCTATAGCCCTGACTGTCCTAGAACTCCCTCTTTAGGCCAGGCTAACCTCGAACTCACAGAGATTCCCCCTGCCTCTGCCTCCCAAGTGCTGGAATTAAGGGTGTGTACCACCACTTCCTGGTTCTGTATGATTTTATTTAATGCCCCCCTACCACCCAGAAGCCCTAGTCTTGCTCTGTGTTAAAGAATGAAAAACCGAAACCCAGAGACACAAAGTGAGTTAGTCACAGAGGCTCCTGCCTGGATCAATGGTGCCACCCTTTTCCTGAAGGAGAATCTACCTCAGGTGATGAGATAGCTTCCCCTACACACTCTCCAAGCCACTTCCGGATCCCACAGGCCACGAGGGTGCTCCTGAAACTCCTGCAGCACACTGAGGCCCTCCTGGACACAGGCGTTCTGGCGGGTTCCAGGCTTGACCCTTGTTTCAGCTCGTACTGAAGCCTCCTCACATCAGTGAGACAGAGAGACAGCTCAGCCCTTGGCAAGCTCCCAGGAGGCATAAGAAGTTCCAAACCCCCCTCTCAGTCAGAACTTCCCACCACCCGTCTGTGTGCCCCCTTGCTCTGTCGCTCGCTCTCCGTCCCAGACCGAAGCCCCTCAGGGAAGTCTCACAGACTGGGCTTCATAGCAGGTGAGGACAATGCCAACTTCACCTTCATCTCTGCCGTGGCATCTGATCCTCATGCCCAGGTAGGAGCGCCAACCCCCACCCCTCCAGGAGCAGCTGTCTAGGCTCCTGTCTGCCAGCTCCAGGAGATTTATGGCTGTGTAATCTTTCCCTAGGCAGAGGCTCAGCTTTGTGACCAGTCAGAGCTGCCAGTGGAAGCGGGTCCCTGTCCTGCTACTCCACAAATACCCCTTCATCGCTCTGTAGCAGGTGCGCAGCCCTAAAGATTTAGGCCGTGGGCAGTTAGTAGGTGACTTCTAACTTACCCCACACCCAGGCACCCATCACCCCCACTGGGAACCCCCACTCCATTCCTGTGTTGTCTCCAGACCTCCAGCTGGCAGACGTTAACAGTGAAAGGGTTTGTTGTTGCTGTGTTCCTGGAGCCTCGTGAAACCAGAGTCTTCCTCCACTGAACTGTGAGGCTCCTCGTCCTGGGGAATGGGGACTGCAGAGAGATTGACAGGAAGGCCCGGGAAGCTCAAGGAGACTGCTGCTTTGCCTGTCACTGTGGCCTGGATAAACTAAACTGTCCTCTTGACCCCTCCCTAGGCCTTGCCTGCCTCAGTCCAGGGTAAGAGCAAGACAGTAGGGAGTTTTATTTTCTTCATTCTTTAGCCCATTCATAGCAGTAGAGCCTGTTTTCCCTCTGCTGTCTGGTCTGGTAGGAAGGAAGGCATCGCTTACTACTGGTGTTTTCTTGTAAAAATGAGGGACAGGCATTGAACAGCTTGACAGCCTCAAATTGCTGGATGGGAAACAAGAAAGCATGGGATGCTTCTGAGGATGTGGAAGTGGGGCTGTCAGGCTGGCTGGTTACTGTCCAAACACTCACTATAAAAGTCCGTCCCACGGGGCAAGGAGGGTGGGGTTGCTGATCCCCATGGGACGCCAGGACCAGATCTGCTGAGTTAGGAATGAAGAGATGGTTTGGCTGACCTTCAGTAGAGCCGGAAGCAGAAGCACCACGCTGCTGCCCTCAGCCCCTGAAAGGCAGGAGTTTGGGATTCAACCCAGAGCTGGGGGAAGAAGCCTAATTAATTATCGCTCTGCCCTGTCACCCCTGTGGATCCTGCTGACTGTTGGGAGGAGGCACCCTGAAAGCCAAGGGAAAGAACGGGAGACAGGAGGAGAGGGAAGGGTTGGGAAGAAGCTGGGGTGTGGGTAGGTTGGGGACTGAACCTGCCCTCTCCTTCCATTATCTGGCTTGGTTCCCCAGGAAGGCCAGGGGAGGAAAAGTGGGGTCTTGGGGTTGCAGGTAGCTCTCTGGGGTCTTGAGGTTACAGATAGCTCTCCTTCCTCTCTATTTTCCTTCCTTGTCTCAACAAGAACCCCAACACAGTGTGGGGACTGGGAGTGGGCTCACCCCACTTCTCTAAACTGAGTCAGATTAAGGGAACATGCACTATTCTGTGCACAGTGACTCCTGAGTCTCACGACTGACAGCTTGTTGATATCAAGACAGACAGACAGTGCCCCCACCCCTGGGATAGTGCACAGTCATTTACTGGCCAGGGAGGAGGCTGGCCTTGTGCTCTGACAGGGCCTGTGGCCGGGTTTAACCTCCCGGGCTCTGTGTTATGGAGAGGTAGCCAGGCCCCAGGCACTGGCCAGAGAGGCTAGATTAACCCCAGAGAGGCATAGCAAACAGCTTTTCACCTGCTAACAGGGAGGAGTTACACTGATCATTTGCCCAGGCTACTGCCCTCTTTCAACAGCTAGAATCCCATAGAGTAACAAATAATTTAGAAACAAGATAATTTGAAATATATAGGGTAGGAGAGTTGCATGTGTTTGCCTGTAGAATTTCTTTCTGCCCCAACTGAAGACTATGTTCTGTTTTGTGCCCTGGCCTGTCCCCTCTCCTGTGGTAGGAATAAGCTGACCATGCCATAGAGCAGGAGGGCAGCTGCACGGGCTGGGAGAGAGTACACCTAGGGCCCTGACCTGTGCTTACCCCCATGTGTGTCTCCCTGGCAACTGCACCAACTCCCCTTCTTAAGGTAGTTAGGGGCTGAGCTCGGTGAATTTCTCTGGCCACCACAGCTGGGGAAGGTGCCACCGATCACTCAGGTTGGAGTGGAGCTCTAAGACAAGGCAGAAATGGACAGGAAAGGGTATCTGGGTCCTGTCCCCTGGACTCTCAGTTCAGGGTTCTAGCTTGTCAAGGTGTTCCAAACTTGATTGGGAGGGCATACTAGTTATACCATATGGGAAATAACGGTAGCACTGAAAGCAGGGGTGGAGCAAGGGCAGAGAAGAAAGAAGATGCACAGTTCAGCGGTTCCTAGCCGGTATTACGCTCTGCAGGTGGAGAGGGGAGAGGCGGGGGTCTTTCTACCTGAAAACCCCCAGAGGTTCTGCCTGGGCTCTCATCCCTCCCTTCAATTTCTTCTTGATGCAGCAGCTGTAGGTAGAGCAGGGGCTGCTGTGGGGAGTGGTTGGCTAGGAAAGTGTTTTCTCCCAGAACAACCAGGGAGCTTCAGGAATCCAGCAGTCGAGAGAGCTGGAAATGTAAACTGAGCCGGTTTTTAATTGGGACAGAATGCTGGTGCTGATAAGGCTCTTTGACAATGATGATGAGACCCAGACAGGGAAACAGGGCAAGAGCCAAGCTTCCCTCGGGAGCTGCCGAGTCCTCCCTGACATCAGGCACTGCTGGAATTTGCTGGCTTGGAAAAAGAAGGAATTGGGAGGGCTAGCCCCCTACCCCATCTCTGCTCCTCTCGCTACCTCCACTTAGGTCCTGCAGAGCTGGTGACGGGCATTCTGAGCTTGGGGAAGCATGGCCCAAGCTGATTCTGTCAGCAGATTCTCAGGGTCTATGCAAAAGAAGCTTCATGGTACAGTGGGGTCAAAAAATCGGGGTGTATTCTTCAGGTTTCTAAAGTCTATCATGGCGGGAGCTCTGGACATCTACCCTGGGGTGGGGTATTTGTGTATGCTTGTGTGTGTGAATGCTTGTGAGTGTGCATGCTTGCTAAGGGCAATGAAGACTCAGGTTTTAACCGTGTAGTCCCAGGTGAACACTACACGGGAGCTGTGGATATATTGAACCACAGAAACGCCCTAAGGAGGCAGAGGGAAGGGTTGGGTCTTGGCACTTAGTGTGCCTGCCCCAGCCCTTCCTCATCTCCCTGCCTCTCCTCCATTACTGCTCTCATCTGTCTTTGGCTTCCTTGCTCCTGCACCCAGCATGTTTCTTGATCATTTTCAAGGATGGCCACCCTTGTTGTGCACAAAATATTTCACTCTGAAGGGTTGCAGGGATTCATTCATTGGATTAGACAAGAGGCCTTGTTTGCGCATGAACAAAGGAAGGGCCAAACAGATGAGGCCATACTGCGGACTCTATGGGTGCCACCTCGAAGACCGACCTGCCCAGTTCCCTTTCCAATGGCACTCCCACTGAGCTACCTCATCAGTAGAGAAGTGATCACCTCCCGGGCAACTCTGAAAATCAAGGCTGTTCTTTCTTCTGCCTCCAAGTCCTTACTTCTTGATTTCCACACTCTGGGGAGTGGAATTTGAAAACTCCAGTTGCATCTGTCCTTAGCCATCTGCCTTGAGAAGAGGAAACTTTTTTGACATCCTCAAGGGTAGTAAAGAGAAGGAAGAAAACGGCTTCCTTTTAAAATAGTCTATACCTGGTAATTCTTTCCTGCTGTCTAACTTAAGATACAACCCTGTCATTGGGTGCAGGGTGGAGGTGAGGAACACCAGGCAGGCCTTCTGTGCTCTGACTTAACCCTGAGGCCTTGGGGGCTCCCTTTGCTCAGGAATCTGTGCTCCCTATCTCCACTTCCTTGTGCTGTCTTTGAATAGCACCAGAGAAGTAATTTAACTTGAGCAAAGGCTGTGGGAGGCCCCTGAGCTCAACCTGAAGAGAAGGGGGATTTTTTTGCCTCCTAGAGGAAAAAAACTAACTTTCCCAATGTACCCCACCCCTCCCCCTCCTGTTCATATGAGCTTAATTTTCTTCTCCTCTTAATGAAGATGGATGAAAGCCAAGCTCTATCTATATTCAGGGGGAGCCAGTCAGGGAAGCCGAGTGAGGGGGCGAAGGGACAGAAGCAGAGCTTCCCTCCTGGAGAGGAAGTAATTAATTTTAAGTGAGAGCTAAGGTAGGGAAGCCCTTGATAATGGAATATCAGCCTCCAAATGCAGGTGGCTAAAAATGACACCAGAACATGGGGAGGGGTTTTTTTTAAAAATCTGTTCATTTGTACAGTCAACAAAACTTTATTGAGTACCTATGATAGGCAGACGGGGAACTCAAGAAGCTGTCTGGAAAGGTTCTGGCTCAAGGAACTGGAGACAGGTTCAACCCCAAATCTAAGGCCTCCTGCCACCAAGTTAAATCATTTACCAAAGTCCCACTGAATGACTGAATGTATTGACCTTTTGGATTTCGGATTAGCTGTTTAAATATCAACAGCTGTGACCCAGTTACACCTGGCCAGCTTGTCTCCTCAGGGGTTAAATAATAATGTTGTCCATTTGTTTTTCTGTTTACTGTTCCCATTGTTCCTCTGACCTCAGTCCAAACAATTAGATCAGTCCCGCCCTTTGGAGTGTCTACTGTGATATCACAGAGTTGCCATAACAACAGACTATGAGGTCAACCGAATGCCCGGTGCTGCAAAAAGAAGCACCTTGGTTAGAAAGGAACCTGTCGTGTGAATAGGAGCATAGAGAGAGCAGAGGAGCCGAAACTTTACATCAGAGCATCCTGGCTGTTTAAGATGACATTGAGCCCGGGTGCACCTTTGCTGGAATCCTTTACAAACCTCCAAAGCACTTGATAAGAGCTTGTCTGGAGGCAGGGGGATAAAGAGGTGACCTTCAAAAGGCCTTGCAAGAATCCTAAAGCACAGAGGACAGTGAGAAACAGATTTGACTAGCCTTGACCTATGGAAAATTCGGGGGAATTAACATCCATGCAAACCTCCTCTCGGCCGAGCAGATCTGACAGTTACCAGCTGGAATTTATCATCTTGCATCTGGGAAGATTTGCAGCAATAGATACACAATGACCCCCCCCCACCCACCCCATTCCCTGCCCTCTTCCTCACCAGCCTTGGGAGGAAGGTTTTCTTCCACTTCGTCTGAGTAACGAAGCTGATCTTTGCCAGCAGCTGGGACTCCACAAACATCCTGGCCATCCACTTGGGCTGTGTGTGACCAGCTGGACCAGCACGCTTGGAGGGCAAGCAAGCCATGCTGCTGGAGAGGCGAGTGGGTCAGGCCGATGGCAGAGTCGCTTCGTGTGTTATGCTCCTGTCTGTATAGACGAGAGCTGGGCAGGCTGAGAGAAGAGAACGGAGCTGTCTTCAATTCTCCTCAGCTTCACAGCAACAGTAACAGCCAATGAACCTGAAGCTTCCTTTAACCCTCAGAAGGGCTTGGAAGGTCTCTGAGAAGCGAGTAGGTTTGCAGCCCCAGAGTCTGTGTCTGGGCTGGAAGCTGGAGAGGCCGGAGCACTTTCTCCCTGCAGGTCGGGCTGGCATGAGTCTCCGTGCAGATGGGAATGCAGCCCGCGCTCCTCCACTCGCCCAGCTGCTCAGCGTCCTTAGCTCAGTGAGGTCGGACTACCTGGAAGCGGTACACCTGCTCTGTGCATGCCTCTCTCCATCTCCGCATCTCTGTCTCGTGAACCTGAACTGGGAGGACGTCCTCTCCTCATCTATTCTACCTCCAGACCTCTAACATAGCATCTAGAGGCGAATGCTAGGAAATTAAAGCCACAGGCCCCCTAGGGCACCCAGCTACCCCTCCCATTGCCCAGAGAGAACCCTGTCCCTGTTCTCCAGTGTTAGAGCCAGGAAGAAAGGGCAACCCATGGAGTCTGCCCCAGCTCACCCTGCGTCTCTGCCACAGCATTGAGAACTGGATCCAAGGACTTACTTCTCAGAGGTATGGTGGCAGCAGGGTGGCTGGTGGCTCCTCGCAGGCTGCCGAACTGGGGACTGAGCTTCCAAAAAAGATGTTGAAGTTTCGGGCTGATCGACGGGTCAGGTAGGGATTTCCTCTGTGGACCAGGAGCCTTGTGAAATCACAACAAGCCCAGTTGGTTGTTGTTCATCCTGTTTGAATTTAGGGCTTGGTGGAGGTAAGGGGGTCTTGCTGGAGATGACCGCGACCTGAAAGGAGAGTCTTTAGATCAGTGGCTACTGCATTGCAGTGCCTGTGAAAGGGAGGCTATTTTGAAATTGGTAGCCGTGGGTGGAAGAGGGCATTGTTTGTAGGGTTGCTGGGTAGACAGCTTAGGCCAGGGAGAGGTGCGCCGTGCCCTGGAAAACTGAGCTGAGCAACAGCAGACTGATTGTGTGTGTGTGTGTGTGTGTGTGTGTGTGTATCTGAATAACTGCCTGCAGGGTGCTCCCAGAATTAAAGGTGCCTGGAGGGATTGGGTGGGTAGGAAGGAGGTAGACATTCTACACATTGGACAAAACAGAGAATCTGGCATTTTAAGGATGTTCATTTTTCAGATTGCTACCCTCAGCCCTGTAGGGAGGCAAAGCCAGAGATGAGGGTTAACAGGGCAGGTACTCTTCCCTGTGAAAATCCCCTGTGATCTGATTGAGGGACCATTCTTATAAGATTCAGGAAGGAGGAATGACCATAGTTTCAGAACTAGAGGGTAGATTAGCAATGTACCAAGTTTAAACCCAGGTCTGATGGATGCTGGTCGGGTTTTAGGTCCAGCTCAAGCTATAGACTCCAGGATTCCTAAGAGACTGAAGCTGTTGCCTGCTGTGCCTCTTTCTCCTACATATCTGTGGGTTTGATCTGAACAGCAATGGTTGGGCACGGGGGGGGGGGGAACACCCTTTGATATTATCTTTAGCCTCAGCTGGCTGAGGTCTGGGATGTGTCCTGGGGCACTGGGAGAGTGTGGAAGGAAGGACAAGCCAGCACACTTGGCTCAGGCTCTGGCTGGGTAGAGGATGGTTGAGCAGGGGGCCGGCTCTTTGCTGTGGGTGTTCTTAAGCCTCTGTTTTAGCAGCCTCTGTCTGTCCCCATGCCTGCTCTTTTGGTCAACTGGAGCCTATGCTGGGCTCTCCAAGTATATCTGAAGAGGTATCTAGGAGGAGACTTTTAACAAATCTAGCCCCCGTGGGCTAGACACTACCATATTCTCTCCAAGTGGTCCCCACTTACCAAAGCCATTGCTCCCCTGGAAGATGCTGCTCTCCTTCTGCATGTCCCCCGAGAGCCCACCCAGGAACTGGCTTGACATCCTGTCAGTCAGAGGTCCTTTCTCCTGATGCTCTCGTACACCTCATTCCCAGCCCCTAGGACTTATTCTCCCCAAACTTCCTGGCAGGCTCTCTGCATAATTCCCAACCCCACTCTTAGCATAGTGCCCCTTAATTAGATCCAACTGTTAGGCCAGAACTGACCTTTGACGCTTGGCAGATCCAGAAGGCTCTACAATGTCCAGTAGCCTCTTAATGGGAGACCATGGTCTAGGAGTGTGGCTGAGTCCCAGCCCCAGCTCAGTCTTGGAGTTTCTGAGTTTTCTGATAAAGCATGGAGCAGGAGAGGAGTCCAAGGTCACAAGAGAGTTTTTTTTTCCTTCAGCAAATTATGAGCAAGCATTTTCCGTGTGGCAGGCACTGTCCCCGGGAGGGGAGGGACACTGTTGCATGAAATCTTGACTGTGTCAAACTCGGGGCTGGAAAGCCCCTTGTCACCCCTCCCTCCCATCCCTAAGGTGACCACTGAACGCGTGGAGGAAAGTCTGGGATCTCTCTCTGGTGGCTAGGTCTCACCCTCTCTCTTCTCTCTCCAGCCACGCCCACCTGCATCCCCTGTACTCTAGCCCAGGCATTCCCCCTCTCCCTAATGACCCTGCTGGGGAAACAGAGCCACAGCTCCTTCTATGGCCTGCCAGCCTTGGGCTTGTGACTCTGCCCTCCACGGCTGATGGAAGTTCTCTCCCCTCTTTTGTCCTCCTCAGCCACAATGAAAGACGCAACACATTTCGACACCCAGTGACTGGCCAGATCCCAGAGGAGAACAAAAAGTTTGACTTGAAAACGTAAGTTTCCCTCTGCTTGTTTTCTGTCCTTTGCCACGACTGTCCCATTGCTACTGTGTGTAGGTGGAGCAGGGGAGGGAGGAGGAGGTATTTGCGGATCCTCACCACCTCTGCCCACATCTCTTGACCCCTCACCCATGGTTCCCAAGTGCTGGCAGACAGCAGGTCGGTGTGTCCCAGAGGTTGAGCTGATGGAATAAAAAAAAAAAGCTTCCTCTCAGGTTAGTAGCACCTGGGAGCCCCTGAAGGCAGCACAGGGCAATCTGATGTAATCCAGAGATCTAAATGTTCATGCTACACTGTGAATCCTGCCTCACTGAGGGGTAGTTCATAGACCACTGATCTATTGTACCTTTGATCAAGGATTTTTTTTCTGCCCTCTGGGATCCAATACATAGCTTTAAGTATGCCATTGAACTTTTAAAGTAGAAGGCTGAAGGCCTGATGGTACATGCCTGTAATCCCAGTTTTGGGGAGCCTGAGGCTAGAGGATCTTGATTTCTAGGCCAGCCTGTCTCAAAATAAGGTACAGAGTAACATGCAGTCTATTATCTAGTCAAGATTTTCAAACATATATGAACAGGAGAAAGCTACATGGGGTGGCCCATGCCTGTGATCTCAGAATTTGGTAAGTAGAGGCAGGAGAATGAAGAGCGAGATCATCCTCAGTCACATAGTGAGTCTGAGGCCAGTCTGGGCTATGTGAGACTCCCTGTCTTTAAACAAACAAACAAACAAACAAGAAAAGCAAAATAAGCCAAAGCCGTAAATGAACAGAGAAGAGGAGGGAGATTATCTAGGAAGAAGCCAAGGAGCCCCTGCGATGACTTCCGCACTGTACCTCGGGCTGGAATTTTGTGCTGCTACTAGGGCAGTGGGGACAGGGCAGGGGCAGGGAGGGTGCTTTGGTTGCTGGCTCTGACTATTTCCCTTCCTTTGTTGACCTGAATTCAGATCGGCCTTGGACATGTCCAACAAAACAGGTGGGAAACGTTCTGCTACCATCAACAGTGACATATCCAACCACACCATGGTGTCTGAGGTCCCTCCGGAACGGCCCAACATCCGGGTAAGTCCAGCAGTGCCCACCCCCCTCCACAAACTGTCAGGCAGGAGATGCTTTCAGGTCAGAGGATGTTAGGATCTTCAGGAAAACCCTTGCTTGCCTAGCACATCCATAGACTCCAGTGGGCAGACACGGTGGTACAGGAACCCAGGGCAGAGGGGAAGAGAAGAAAGCTCACGTACCTTAACAGAAGAGGAGGCTCCACACATGGGGTTCCCTAGGTCGCCCTACTAACACCTTGTGAGTGGGGTTTTCCAGGAGTGTAGGGTGTCAAACAGCATTCTGACTTCTGCCCCATAGATGCCAATGGTCCTCTCCTGTTGTCAGGACCAAAAATGTCTGCAGATGTTGTCAGTGTCCTCTGGTGCTAAGAATCTCCCATTCTTCTAAGGACCACTGACTAAGGGTACAGCGAAAGAGCCTCCCATGAAGGATGAGTTGATTGGGGGCCGGGGGATCGACATGGGAGGAGGAGGAATGGGGGGTCTGGGAAGAAGAATTCATCCAAGAGAAGGGAGCGGAATGTGTCCTTTGGACTTAGTGACAGTGTGGAACTTAGAGACTTTGAGAAGCAGTTTGACAGACGATAGATGAGCACAGAAGATTGAGAGGGGATGGGAGAGGAGACGTAGAAAGAGCAAACGGGAGACCACTAAGTGAGCAGCTACGGCAGACTGTCATGTGTTCATGTAGGGGGGCACGCTCCAAGAACCAAGTGTATGTTTCTCTGTGTGTCCTAGCAAGAGTGCATTGAAAACATAATTGTGCATGTTGCAGAATCTGAAAAAAACATGTTTCTTATGTAAAATGTACAAAGAGGAAGAGCAGGTCTGCATATTTATAGACATATCTGCAGCAGGAGTGTATAACCATGGACAGGAGACCGATTTTGGGTCAGTGGCTGCCCTGAGGGAAGAGAAAGGTAACGAGACTGAGCTCAAAGGGGAGGCTTAAGTCTGCTTGCCTTTTCTTATTAGGGAAAAGAAAACAGAAAGGAATGGTGGTCATCGCGATGTTCCCTGGTTTTCTGAAACACTTGAAATGGTTCAGAACGGTGTTTCTGATATTTGTGTGTGAGAGGAAATTGTATACGGGTGTCCATAAAACAGTGGGAGGATGCTGTGTCTGTGGACCCTAGAGAAGCTAACTGACTTTATGTGCTTTTTTTCAACCAACCAACCTTCCTTCCTTCCTTTTTTCCTTTCTTTCTTTCTTTCTTTCTTTCTTTCTTTCTTTCTTTTCTTCCTTCTTTCTTTTCTTCTTTCTTTCTTTTCTTCTTTCTTTCTTTTCTTCCTTCTTTCTTTTCTTCTTTCTTTCTTTTCTTCCTTCTTTCTTTTCTTCTTTCTTTCTTTTCTTCTTTCTTTCTTTTCTTCCTTCTTTCTTTCTTTCTTCCCTTTTTCTTTCTTTCTTTCTTTCTTTTCTTCCTTCTTTCTTTCTTTCTTCCTTTTTTCTTTCTTTCCTTTTTCTTTTTCTTCTTTCTTTCTTTCTTCCCTTTTTCTTTCTTTCTTTCTTTCTTTTCTTCCTTCTTTCTTTCTTTCTTCCTTTTTTCTTTCTTTCCTTTTTCTTTTTCTTCTTTCTTTCTTTCTTCCCTTTTTCTTTCTTTCTTTCTTTCTTCCTTCCTTCCTTCTTTCTTTCCTTCTTTTTCTTCTTTCTTTCTTCCTTTTTCTTCTTTCTTTCTTTACATTTTGTTTTGTTTTTGAGACAGAGTTTCTCTGTGTAGCCCTAGCTTTCCTGGAACTTACTTTGTAGACAAGGCTGGCCTTGAAGTCACATAGATCTTTCTGCATCTGCCTCTGCCTCTGCCTGAGTGCTGGGACCATGCTCAGCTTGAACCTTATATTTTTAAAGTCAGGGTGGGTTTCTCACTGAACCTGGAATTCACTGAAGCTCCAGGAACTTACTCTCTAATGCTTACCCTGCAGCACCTACCTTTGTAAAAGCAACCTTTTTTTAAATTATATGTTTATCTCTGTGTGAGCATACACACACACACACACACACACACACACACACACACATGTGTATGTGTGCATGCACACGTGCATGAGAGGAGTGTCCCCAGAAAGGTTATGTAGTCTAGGGAAGGCTATGCTGTACTTCAAAGGATAAGTCTGGAGCTGGCACAAGAGAGAGGATGTCCTTACCCATGAGGGAGTACAGTGAACAGAGGTTCAGGAAGATGGGGAAGAAGCAGAGACAGGACATCTGTGCTAAAGCAGCAGGAAGCAGAGCATAGACCCAACCAGATATTAGAGACCTGGTGTGCAGGGAAATTTCATAGTTCTCCTATGTGATGACCATTACTAAGAAGATTAAATGTTTTTAGTGGGATTTGAACATGCATGCATGCATGTGGACTTCTGTGTGTGTGTGTGTGTGTGTGTGTGTGTGTATCTGTGAGTTTGAGGCCAACCTTTCTACAAAGAGAGTTCCAGGACAGCCAGGGCTACACAGAGAAAAACCCTGTCTTATACAACAAAAAGGAGCATCAAGAGTGGTGAGAATCCGTGGTGATCGCACGTCTTACGGTGAAGAAGGTGGCGGACACCCAAATCCTTAGACTAAACAAAACAACAATTACAGCAAACAAACAACCCATACCAATCTGCTTCGGGAGCAGTAAGGAGAAGGGTTAGGCTGAGCAGTCTGCAGACCGTGTCCTCCAGACACAGGAGGAGCGCCATGTCCACGTGGCGGTGAGGAGCCAGAGGACACTGTCCACCCTCCGAGCTCTGCGGGCTCTCTGGTGTGTGACAGGAACAAGACGCAGAGCAGATGATACAGAAAAGTCACAGCGTGTGCACGCCAGAGCCTGTGCGAGAGGTGGCAGTGAGAGAGCCAGGAAGAGAGGAAAGAATCAACCGAGGCCTGCCGGGTGCTGCCGAACCCGAGAGTGGAAGGAGAGAAGGGACTAAGGACTGCAGATCATTCTCTAGCTTCCACACCCTCACCATGGCACGCACACCACCCCAAAGTAAATAAGTGTAAAAAAGACATCAGAAGAGTAAACTCAGAAATCTTTTATTTCCTCCCAAAAGAAAAGAAAGAAACTCCACAACAGCTAGTATGCTGAGATCCATGTTTGAGGTCAGAAGATCCAAAGAATGAAGAGGCCACGCCTTTGAGTTAGCAGAGACTCCAAGCTGCACAGCCAGGGCACCAGGGACCCACTGGAGAGAATTGCCACTAGCGAGGACAGCTCTCTTGCTGACAGAGCTGTAAGGGGAGGAGGGGAGTTTGGCTAACTGCTGTCTTTGCCTCCCCAGGCAACTCGAACTTCCCGAAAAGCCATTGCCTTTGGTAAACGCGCACACTCCATGAAGCGGAACCCCAATGCACCTGTCACCAAGGCGGGCTGGCTCTTCAAGCAGGTGAGGCCACCCAGCCTTGTTGCCCACAATAACCCCCACTTTCTTCACAGCGCTGGGAGTTCTGTACCCACAGCAGCCCGTGCGTTCTTTGGTATCTTTCTCTGTTGTCTCTGAACGTTTCCCAATTGTATAAAGGCTCTGAGAAAACGAAAACCTCCCCAGTCTGCGCCACTCAGGAGGCAGAGGCAAGGCAGATCTCTGAGTTCGAGCTCAGCCTGGTCTACAGAGTTAGGACACCCAGAGCTGCACAGAGAAACACTATCTGGAGAAAAAAAAAAAGAAAAGAAAAAGAAAGAAGGAAAAGAAAAAAAGAAATCCTCCCCAAAGTTAATTAGTGTCGAATATGGGGCCCCAACATGAGATTCTTGATGGGCAGAAGCAATGACTCTGAAATACACCATGTCACTGATCTCATCACGGCAGTACAGGGCACATTCTCTGCGCATCTCCTTGCTGTGTGGAGGTGGGGTGGCTTCAGTCCTGGGGTTTCCCAGTCTTTCCCTGGCTGGACACTGCTGTGTTCTCATCTGCTCTTCTACTCACTCATTCTAGGGTACCTTTTGCCCCCTTTTTCTTCCCCAGGGGAGACCCAGAGCATCAGGATGATAGAACTGGAAAGTCACAGGCAATAATCTAATGTCAGCTCCCAGCATCTGAGATCTCAAGGGAGTTGGCTGCCACGTGCTAGTGGCCGCGCTGCAGCTAGAGCCGGGCTGTCCTTGTAACTAGCGCAGAGCTCTCTGACTGCGGCTGCCTCCCCTTCCACACCCCCTCATGGCCTTCCCATCTGTCTGTCTGTGTGTCCTGCAGGCCAGCTCCGGGGTCAAGCAGTGGAATAAGCGTTGGTTTGTCCTGGTGGATCGCTGCCTCTTTTACTACAAAGGTGAGTTTGCCCCGGCGCTGCCAGGGTAGGGGAAGCCGGGGACCATTCTGTCTCATCCTGTCTTGCTGTCGGGTTCTGCTTTGGAAGGTCATTGGCTGGTGGGTGTCTCCAGGCAGGTTTCTAGCGGTAGGAGGCTGTGGCCCAGTCTCAGACCCATTCACGTATGCATTCAGTTCCTAGCAATCAATACTTACCCAGAAGGTACTAGTTCTGAATCCCAACTGACGATACAGCAGGCGAACAGAGCAGACATTTGGATTGTGAGATTTTTGGGTAGGGGGAAAAGGAGGAAGAGGAGGAGGGGGGGAGGAGGAGGGGAGAGGAGGAGGAGGAGAAGGAAGTTTCTCGTTACTGCTCTAGTAGATACTGGTGTTGATCTTCCCCATGACCCAGCAGGATGTGTAAACTTACCCAGAATATAAGAATGTTTACACCATTTTGTTTAATGTGAAGTCCACAGCACCAAAAATCTCTGCAGCAGGAAAGATGTTCAGGCAATGCTGGGTAAACAAATAACCCTGGCCTCTACCTTCTCTGTCACCCCCACATTCACGTGAGGCTCCCCTGCCCCAACATGAGGGCAAAGATCTGATGAACTCCGTCACAGTCTCCTCTAGGAAGTTATTCTAAAGTGTACGTGGCAACGTGTCGGTGGAAGCACAGAGGACCCGAGCAGAGCTAATAGCAGTAATGGTGACATCATATCAGGCTGCTGCAAGGGAGGGGGTGGGCACAGGCGATGTCTGGGCCAGACAGTCTGAGCGCTTCCCTTATCTACGGGAGGAAGCGCTGGTTTCCTCCAGGCTCCTGGGAGCACTGTGGTGAATCATTAACTCTGACAAACAGTAGTTGCGCCTGCTCGCCCTCTGCCCTGAAGCTGCCTGCTCTTCCTGAGGCTATGGATACATGGGTCGGGGGCAGAGGAAAAGTCACAACTAGGGAATGAAAGATTTCCTTGCCCTAGAACTGCATGGGACAGGACTGAGGGAGGAGTCAGGATCCCTGAAGAGAAGGGCAGGGCTACCAGAAGACGCTCATGAGCCGCAGAGGGATGGTCTCGGGACACCTATATTAATCAATTTTCTGTGGCTGGGAAATTGATAAAGAAGAGAGGTTCGAGGATAAAGGTTTGAGAGCTTGGCACCAGCATCTGCTCAGCTGGGGGCATCTGTGCCACTTTGGCACACACCAGAAAGTAGGAGGACAAGAGGAAGCACGTGGAAAAACAGAACAGCCTCACTTTGCATTACCCTGCTGTGGAGGAGGAGCCCACTCTAAGATGGTCGCGTCAACTGGGCACACCTTTAACCCCAGTACTTGGGAAGCAGAGGCAGGAGGATCTCTGTGTGTTGCTGCTGAGACTGTCCTGCTTATCAATACAGTCAGACAGGATAAGGGTAAAGGAAGTTGGTTTGGAGTTGTGCTCCCTGCATTTTAAGATTGATCCACTTGATGGTTAAGGAACCTGGACCAATCACGTAACCTGTCAGTTGACAGTGAGGGAACAGGAGAGCCTCTTCATGGGGCATTTAGGATGTGAATCTA
The DNA here is from genome assembly GCA_036184795.1 of Tokudaia tokunoshimensis. Taxonomy (NCBI): domain Eukaryota; kingdom Metazoa; phylum Chordata; class Mammalia; order Rodentia; family Muridae; genus Tokudaia; species Tokudaia tokunoshimensis. The sequence goes on along the minus strand of BTHU01000013.1, from coordinate 61,115,074 downwards.
GTAAGGCATTGAATAGGCCTTACATAAAGTGAACACTTGGGGCTGGAGAGATGGCTCAGCGGTTAAGAGCACTGACTGCTCTTCCAGAGGTCCTGAGTTCAATTCCCAGCAACCACTTGGTGGCTCACAATCATCTTTAATGAGATCCGATGCCCTCTTCTGGTGTGTCTGAAGAAAGCGACAGTGTACTCACATATATAAAATTAAAAAAAAAATCTTTAAAGAACACTTCTGAAAATCCATAGAGGACACGGACTATTTCATTGATACTTATCGTAGTAAGGTTGAAGAACTCCTTGCCCTTCCTTCTGCATCAGGACCACTCTCGCATGCACCCTGTTTCCCCGACAGATGAGAAGCAGGAGAGCATCCTGGGCAGCATCCCTCTGTTGAGCTTCCGGGTGGCAGCTGTGCAGCCCTCAGACAACATCAGCCGGAAGCACACGTTTAAGGTCAGCTGGGCTTTCTCTTCCAGGTGGGAAAAGGAGGACATGTGCTCTTCTAGAACTTGGGGCTGGAGCAGAGTAAGGTACATGTCCCTTAGGACGGACGCTCCTGTGTGGTGGCCCAGAAGGGAGCAGGTAGTGGCCCTTAGACCCTTCAGGGTGGCTGGGAGGCAAAGTAAGGCCATGCTGGGGATCCCTCCTCTTCTCTCAGGGGCCTGGTGGGTATATGACACAGGTGGGCCAACAGAGCTGTGTGTCTGTGATGCCACAATTTCCCCAGGGAAGAAAATCATGTCCTGAACCATTTGTAGCTTTTGCCCAGCAGCTTGCCCCTCTTCTGAGCTGAGCTCTGGTGGGTGGGGTTCCGAGGTCTTTTTCTGAATAGGTTTCCTTTTCTACCTTGAGCCCAGGGATATGCAGGTACCCTCCCTCCAGTCAAACTTACTCAAACTCTAGTCTTTGGAGAATATTGCAAGTTGAATTTTGTTTTAATCTTGAGTTACGAACCTTATGAAGATAGCATTACCCTGAATCCTGTGGAGTTGGGGATGGAACCCAGGGCCTTGTAGATGCTGGGCAAGTATCCTGCCCTGAGATGCACCCCTGGCCATGTAGACAACAGTTTGAGAGAACACGTGCACAGAAAAATGGGACTGTCCTCCTGTTCAGTGTCACTCCCTTAGAACCCCTGGGGGACCTACTCAGCAAAGCTCTGCCTGCAGCTGGCTCCTCCTAGGTCAGTATTTTTCCACATTTAAAAATTCATGACCCATTAAAAACTATAAAAATCCCAGGCCCTTTGTGTTTCGTGATGCAGAGTGCCCTAGGCTCCTTTTTTAAAATATGAAATAATAATATCGATTCTGCATGCCTTAGAATCAAGCCCCCCCTCCTCCAGTTGAGAACTGCTGTCACTTAAAACTTAGCACTGTGACATTAAAGACAGAGAAGAAACTACAGGTCACAGCAGGTTGGTGTCTGAGCTTTCAAGGCTCTTTCTGCCCTTCAGACTCTGGTGTAAGAGGTGGACACCATACACAGGGTCTTCCAGGGAAAGAGGAGGGGACGTATTTGGTGCATAATTAGTTTCTATCCTCTCAGGGGCTGGTGTGCCGGAGGTGTGAATAGAAGGGACAATTAATAAAACTCTGGCTCTAGAGAGCTGGGTTCTAGCTGGGAAAATAGGAGCAGGCTGTTTAACCAACAAACAGTCCCACTACACAGACACATTCGCACCCACACAGCATCCACAGCCTTCCTACCAGACCTGTCAGAGCCACACACTCCAGACTGGAACTGTGCCAGCTGCAGGCATCAGAGAAACGTCCTAGAGTGACTGACACACACCCTGCTGCGGAACCTAGCGAGATCACTCCCGTGCCTACCAGTCCCACATACCCTCCTCTTTGCCCCAAGTCATGCGCTGCCTCTTTAAGGCCCCCACGTGATAGCTATGCTCAGTGGCCTACAAAGGGTTCTGACTGGTGCTATTCAGTGTCTCATCCCCAGGGAAGGGAGGGGAGCTGAGACAGACAGACATCAGGCTTGTCCTGTTGTGGCCACCAAGCACAAGTCTTGGATGGCAAATAATGAGGAGCCGGGAACTGTCCCTGCCTGGCGACAGCTGAATGCCTTAGCTTCTTCTATCCACACCCTCAAGTCTCCAGCTCCTTCCTTATTAGAAGCTGGTGCCCCTCCCTGCACTCCATCAATAGCCCTGTCTTTTCCCAGGCCCTCTGCCTTCTCCTGTCACAAGCATTTGGTCCTGGGGCTGTTTGCTCCTTGTTCCTTGTGGCATGTTTTGTCCCCAGTGTGACTAAGCTCTAGTGTAATTTCTATCTTCCTTGTCACTGCCCCCACCCCACCCCACCCCCAGCCAGCGAGCTGGGCACACAGGTTGCTCACAGAATGCTCATGGAATGAACAGATCGATTTGCTGATTCCCGCCTGTACCACCACACATCACCAGCCTTGCCTCTGTCTCCCACGACACCATGCTAACCCCGTGTTCTTGTCCCAGAGGACTTTCCTGGGCCCTGGGCACTGCTATTCAGTCTCAGGTCCCAGCAGCCTCCTTGCCCTCTTTACAGCTCCCTTACTGTCCTCAGTACCACCACCCCTCTAAGAACTCGGCAGCCCTGCCTCCTGCTCGGCCCTCTGCTGAAGGGCAGGGGTCCAGCCCAAGAGAGGAAGCCTGGGTCCAGTCCCAAAAACTCCGCACTGGGGAAGGGTGAAATGCATGTGGGACACAGTGAAGGGAGTCTCCTGATGGTTGGTCCCGGAAACAGAAGGGTGAGGGCATGGCTTGGCTTTTCAGGAGAGCCCTGAGTTTAGCTTTTTCCTTCAATCCCATCAACCTATCCTATGGGTTAGCACCCAAGGGAGCCAAGGCTGGGATGACACTCCTCGTCACATCTGGAGCCCTCTGTTAGGTGATGTAAATTTTAATTACCTTTTTTTTAGGAGTTGAGGGTGTCACCAGAGGAGTAGGCTGGGGTCCCAGGAGGAATCTGGCTAGTCCCTCTCCCCTATCACACTTCAGTGGATGTATCATTTAAGCTGGAGCAAAATAGCAACTTGTTTGCTAGGGGAGGAGTTGGAAATAACGCTGGGGCTCCCTGACTCACCGCCCACCGCAGCCCCGGTTTTCCCATAGTGCAAGCGTGCTCCATCCCTTGTCAGGCTGAGCTGGACACCGCTGAGTGCTGTCCTTCTGGGTGGTGACACCGACTATAAGGGAACTACCCATAATACCCGGTCTTGTGCTCCTCACTGTCTGGTCTGTCTTTTCCTCTGGTGTCGGTTGGCTTGTCTCTGCCTCTCCTTCTGGCTGCATGAGGACCCCCTCCTCTGGACAGGAGCTCTCTTCTGGGTTCCAGCCCGCTGTGCCTGCTCACAGCCATCAACTAGGTAGTGTTCCGACTGTTTGCTAGTGTGTGCCCTGCATGCCATGGATAAGGGGCTCAGGTGTTTCCTCTTGAGGAAGGAATAGGACTTCTCAGTAGTGAAGCTGGGTTTGAGACGGTCCTGTTTGGGGGACTAACTTCTCCAGCCCTGTGATAATTTTCTTATCACAAAGGTGGAATCGAAGGGGAGAGAGGGTGTGGTAATTGTCCCTCTGACTTGCTTTCCTGGTTACGGGGCTTTTAGGTAGTACTCAGAGACCTCTCATGCCAGGTACATGGGAGGTAGCTGTAATCCCCCCTCCTTCCTAGCTCCTTAGCTCCTCTGGGGAGAAGCTGAGTGCTGAGAACGGCCTGACTGACTGCCCCTCCTGTGGGTGTCCTTTCCCTGCAGGTGACTGTTTTCTGGGTAGATGAGGCTGGGGCCAGTTCCACGCACTGCCTCTCCCCACAGGCCGAGCACGCTGGAGTCCGCACCTACTTCTTCAGTGCCGAGAACCCCGAGGAGCAGGAGGCCTGGATCCAGGCCATGGGCGAGGCCGCGCGGGTGCAGATCCCTCCAGCCCAGAAGTCAGTGCCTCAGCCTGTGCGGCACAGGTGAGTACCTGGTGTGGACACTGAGGAAAGGAGAGAGAAAGACGCTCAAAAGTGCTCAACTTTATGCCATTGCTGGGCCCATTTCTGTGGATTCAAACCTCTGGAGGGAGTGAGGGCCACATCCCTCACCTAAGCGGGAGGTCTGGCCCACAGGTTACAGAGCCTGAAACTCACTTCCCCTGACCAGTTCCTCCTCTTCTCTCTGAGCTGGGGGAGCCTGTAGAGAATTCCTGAAGCTTGGCTAGGAGCCAAAGGTGAGGGTCATTTAGTAGCTGTTTGCGTCAAATACTTTGGAGGAAAATGGAATCAGGTTTGAATAACAGGTTAGTCACTTGGCCATCGTGTGACCTCAGGGTGAGTGACTTAACCTTTCAGAACCTGATTTTTCTCTTCTCAGATTTAGCAGTTGGGTTTGTCCTGGATGGGGGCTGCAGATTGTGTGTGAAGTCCTGAAAACGAAACCCACTGCTCACAGTGCCCATCACCCGCCGGCTCTGAGCTCACATCTCCTTCCCCTGGTGCAGCCCTGAGTTAAGCAAAGGGAGGTCCAGAGGAAAGGGCTCAGGTCTGGCCTGAGTGTAGAAAGGGTCTCACTGTGTAGACTTCAGGTCTGGCTACGTTTAACCCTCAGTGTGCCATCAAGGAAGCTTGACAGGAAGCTCCAGGGAGAAGTTGTCGCCAGGGCCCATCTCTGTGCATTGTTGGGACCTTTATTCATCCATTGCCCAGATTTGCTAAGAAGAAAACAGACCACGCAGGTCTGCAGTTCTACTGCTGTGATAAACACTGACCGAAAGCAATTCCAGGGAAGTCAGGACAGGATCTCAAGGCAGGAGCCTGTAGGCAGGAACTGAAGCACATGCCATGGAGAAATGCTGCTTACTGGCTTGTTACCTGTAGCTTGCTCAGCCTGCTTTCTTATACCATCCGGGACCTCCTGCCCAGGGGCAGCACTGCCCATGGTAGACCTTCCCATATCATAACCAAGGAAACGCTGAGCAAACATTCCTACACACCAGTGTTATGGAGGAATCTTTTTAGCCTAGATTCCCTCTTCTCAAAGATCTCTAGCTTGAGTCAAGTTGACAAACAATAAACAAACAAAAATAACCAAGACATAGATCTTGTGCCAGGCCCTGGGAACATGACGGAGAAAACCGGCCATGCTCCGGCCCTCTTGGAGCCCACAGTCTAACGAAGTTACCCCGGGGAGGGCTGTGCTTTGGAGCCAGGAACTTCATGTTGACCTGCTTGGAGTCAGCTACTTGTCCCCCCTGCTACCCACTACAGTGGATCTCACAGCAGCTTCTCCCACCCCAACACCCCAGGGAAGGTGATAATCTGTCCATTCTGCCAGAGAAGACTCCCCAAGACGCAGGGTGGACCTGTAGCCAGTCTCTGTGGCTAACTACAGTTACTGTTGTGAAACTGGGGTACATGCCAGGCTAGTCTGGAGGGCTGGATTGGAGACAGATAATAGAGAAGACCAAAATGAGGAGAGGTTAGCAGTGGCCACAGCCAAGGGCTGGGCTCCGCATCATGGCGGAAGGGAGAATGATTTGGGCAACAGGCCTGGAAGGCAGATCAAATGTAATATTCGCCGGATGGTTGAGTTTATCTGCTCATTGCCCAGCAATCAAGTAAAGCACTGGATTTAGGAAGCAGAATTGGGTGTCCTCCTGCCCCCTTACATCACTGCCTCTCTGCCCCTTCTTTGCTCCTCCCAACCCACTCACCCCTGTCCTGCCTCACACTGCTGGGCCCAGTACCACTGACAACCTCTACCTTGGCCTCCTGCAGCCTCGAGAAGCCAGACTCAGAGAACATCCCACCCAGCAAACACCATCAGCAGCCACCTCGCAACAGTCTCACCAAGCCAGAGCCTGAGGCCAAGACTCGAGGGGAGGGGGATGGCAGAGGCTGCGAGAAGGCAGAGCGCAGGCCCGAGAGGCCTGAAGTCAAGAAAGAGCCTTTGGTAAAAGCCAATGGCCTCCCATCTGGACCTGAGACAGCCTCGGAGCCTGGCAGCCCTTACCCCGATGGCCCGAGGGTCCCAGGAGGTGGGGAGCAACCTACTCAGCCCAATGGCTGGCAGTACAGCTCCCCAAGCAGACCAGGGAACACGGCTTTCCCACCTCACGATGGGGACGCTGGGGGACACCGGCGGAGCTTTCCACCACGTACTGACCCTGACAAAATTGCCCAGCGCAAAAGCTCAATGAACCAACTTCAGCAGTGGGTGAACCTGCGCCGAGGGGTGCCCCCACCTGAAGACCTTCGGAGGTGAGGTGGCCTGGGGGCGGTAGGTTATAGGTGGGACAAGGGAAAGGGGAGCAACTTAGGAGACGTCACTTTATTGAGAACCTTCTGGAAGCTACCTGTTCAGGAAAGCTGATTCTCAGCTTGTCCAAATCCTTGCCTCTGATTGTCTGCCGCCTTCAAAAGAAATCACAGATCTGGGCGTGGTGGCACATTCTTGTACTCTCAGCACTTGGGAGGCAGAGGTGGGAATATTGGGAGTTCTGAGGTTATCCTCTGCTACAAAGTAAGTTGCAGGATAGCCTGTGCTATATGAGACCTTGTCTCAGACTGAGAGAGACAGAGACAGAGACACGAGAGGAGAGGCAGTGTACCTAGAGTGCTCAGTAGGCAGGAGTCAGGCAGCCCTAAAGCTGTTCTGGTTAACCCCCCAACCCATGCTGCAAATCCTGTGACATCTGAATCTAGTGCTTCTACGCACTGGGAGCCAAACCATTTTAAGGAAACAAGGCACCTTACTCTTCCTGTTGGTGTTCCATGACAACCAGTTTGCCCCACAGATAATGCATGGATTTATCTGATGACTATCTTTCAAAAATTTTGCAAGACTTCCTGAGCTTGATAGTGTTTGCCAGAGCAAATGAGCTCAGGATGTAAGGATCCCTGGAGATTGTGGGTACAGCCTCAGGAAGGATCCTGGAGCCTGGAGCAGCCTACCTTTCTAGATAATGTCTCATTGTTGGTGATGGGGTCCTTGGGCATTTATAAGTCCCAGGGGCCTCCTGGTTCTGTTATCATATGACCAGAAAGCCACTTTCATTCTTCAGGAGCATGGTACACTTGGGTACGTTTCTTTTATCTCCTGTTTTGGAAAGGACCTGGTAAATTTATTCACACTCAGCTGTAGCTGGCAAAAAAAAAAAAAAAAAGAAAGAAAGAAAAAAAAAGATAAGCCTAGATCCTGCCTGGATCTAGGGGTGGCTTTGTGCTTGCTGGATGCCCTGGGGTTCCAGTCACCTTTTCAAGCATGTACTCAGAGCTGGAGGACTGGGGGGAGGGGTGACTGGGGTACACAGGTGGATAGAGATATGTCCATGTTGTCTATTTTCCTTATAATGGCCCCTCTCTCTCTCAGTCCTTCAAGGTTCTACCCTATGCCCCGCCGGGTCCCTGAGTATTACAGCCCCTACTCCTCCCAGTACCCTGACGATTACCAGTACTACCCACCAGGGGTGCGGCCAGACAGCATCTGCTCCATGCCAGCCTACGATAGGATTAGTCCGCCCTGGGCACTGGAGGACAAGCGGCACTCCTTCCGGAATGGGGGTGGACCCACTTACCAGCTTCATGAATGGAAGGAGGCCACCAGCTATGGGCGGCAGGATGGCACCGTTTGGATCCCCAGCCCCTCCCGACAGCCAGTCTACTATGATGAGCTGGACGCTGCCTCTGGCTCCCTGCGCCGCCTGTCCTTGCAGCCCCGTTCCCACTCTGTGCCCCGCTCACCCAGCCAGGGCTCCTACAGCCGCGCCCGCATCTACTCCCCTGTGCGCTCGCCTAGCGCCCGTTTTGACCGCCTGCCACCCCGCAGTGAGGACATCTATGCAGACCCTGCCGCCTACATAATGAGGCGATCCATCAGCTCCCCAAAGGTGAGCCGCCATTTTGCCCCTCCCCCTGAGGTCCTGAGACCATTTACTGGAGAAGAACTGGAGAAGCTGGGCTATCTGGGATCCGGCCTGCCAGGCCAGGAGTCTGCCTAGGGAAGCCTGGTCCGTGGTACTATCTCTAAGAGGTTGACTTGGGGGTCGTTCTGAACTCTATGCAGGAACCATGCTCTCTGTGCCCATTCCCAGGTTGTACTGAAAATTGTGCAGTGTCTAAGAAGACAGAGAAGGTCTGACTTCCAATCTTGAGGACTCAGATAGATTGTTGTGAATGGGGTTGCTATGCATTTCAGTTTGAACTCTGCTCTGGGACAGGATACAGATGCCCTTAACCTTGAACTTTAGTTGGTGGGGAAGTCCACACCCCAGCCATATTCTCTCACCTCTGCACTCCCCTTTCTCTTCCAGTATGATTACCTGGGAGACAGGAGGCCAGTCCCTGCAGGACTGTTCCCCTACAACTACCCACCATCCCCCACGGTCCACGATAAGATGGTACGTCCTCTCCTTCCATTCCACCTCAGGACCTCTCTCCTGCTTCCACCCAAGGTGGAGCTGAGCTGGGGAAGGTGCCAGGGATGCTCTGGGCCCAGCGCCTGGCCCACGTACTTTTAGAAGTCTCTGGTTACCTCCTCCTTTCCTACCAGGCCTCAAGGGCCCCAGGACAGAGTTTGGGGCCACTTGCTCCTTCTCTGTGGCACAGAGCAGAGGGTGTGTGCTCCCCTGCCCCTCAGGCCCTCAGAGCAGCTCTTCTCACCAGCACACAAGAGGAGGGGCCAGGGCTAGCTAGGAGCCGGAGCTGGAGGTAGCCAGGCTAGGGCTCCGGGTAGAGCATGTGGACTTTCCCCCTTGGTGTCACCTCAAGCTTGCGTACGTTTGGAATGCCATCGAGGGGAAAGGGACAGGGTTCTGACTGAGGAAGAAAGGGTGTGCCGCCACGTCGTGTGTTCCTCCCTTTTCTGCTGTCTACTTCTGGAATGTGTTCCTCCGAGAAATGGGTTGGGGACTAAAGAACCTCTGTCCCATACCCGGCAAGGGAGGCCAGGGTGGAGGAGGCTGGGTGGATGCCAGGGTAGTCACTCTGATTCTCATTCTACTGTTTAGACTCCATTATTTGCTTGGTCCATGGCAAATGCACCTTTCCAGAAATAGCCCGTTTTCCTAGAACAATTGGAAACACGTCTCATCAGATTTGCAGAGTGGGACAGAGGTATCAGAGCTGGGACAGGATGTCCCTCATCCGTCCTCCACCTGCCTGTGGTCTTGTCCCCTTCTACCTCAGAACCACTTAAAGGACATGACAGAGATTTTTTTTATTCATGCCTAGCTAACTCTTAACTGCTCTGCTTCTTTTTTTTTTATCGTTTTCTTTTGTGTGTTCCTGTTTGTTTGTGTTGCTGTTTGGCCCTTTGGCCTCGGGCTCCGGGTAGGATGAACTTTTAGATCTTCAGTTGCAAAGAAACCTAGAGTATTTGGACCAGCAGGTAGGCAGAGCTGGTGCCCCTCGCCATCCCATAACCCCTGTTGTGTCTCCTCTCCCTGTCCCTGACGTCCTCCAGCCATTTGACAACCTTTGTTGATGTCACCAGGAACCAACAAAGTGGCTCATGTTTTGCTTTGCTCCCTCATCCCCTTCCCCTCCGAATCCCTCATGGGTAGCTGGGCTTGTCCTCAGGAAAGAATTGTATAAATGGGCCTGTGAATAATTAACTACCACTGTCTACATTCTTCAGTGTCCAGCCCACGTGGAACTGACCTCAGAGGCAGGTGGAAAGAGAGTAGAGACAAGGTTGGGCCTGAGATGTCAGGGGTTTATTTAAGGCTGGATCTGGGAACTCATATCCTGTTCATTGATAAGCTCTATGTTTATAAACTGCAGTCCTACAGATTTGCCCTCGAATGGTTTAGAAAATGTGTTATCAATTCCATAAATTTGTTAGTTCCTCAACAAAGCGCTTTTGCATACACAGCTCATGGGTCCTGAGAGTTCCGTGTGGTTGCTGGAGGCGCAGTGACGTCAGCTCATTTTGGCTGACGAGCAAACTGACCAGGCAATGAATACCCCAGTGAGACACACAGTGCTGGCTGTCTCATGCTCACTCCAGGCTTTTTCTGTTTGCTCCTTTGCCTTTTAACTCCAAAGGGAGCCATCTAAAAGCACTTGGTCCAGACAGGTTGCCAGTGAACCCATACACCAGTAGATATGTGCTACAAACCACAGGGAATCTGGAAGTCCTGGGAAGGCAACCTGCAATGGTAGAGATGATCTTAGTTATAATATTAAGAATAACTAAGGTGTTGGTGCATGCTTTTAATCTCAATACTCAGGAGGCAGAGGCAGCTGGATCTCTGTAAGTTTGAAGTTTCAGGCCAGGGAAAGTTACGTGGTGAAACCCTGTCTCAGTAATAGTAATAGTGGTGTTAGTATAACAATAATAACAATAACAACAACAACAATAACAATAATAGTAATAATAGCAGCAGCCACATAATTGGTGTTTCCTCCATGACTTAGACTAAATAGAAGAGATCACAATTCTTTCATTTTTGTAATAATTCTACAGGGTGGGAACTGTGATTATCCTATTTTATATAAAGGAAATGAAGAACAGAGAGATTTTAAAATATGCTAAGGACACAGAGAGTGAACAGCAGAGCTCAGGTTTTAACCCAGCTTGTAGCTGGGAAACTGAGAAAAGACAAGACTAGGATCAAATCTCCTCAGGACAAGTTCATACTCATAAATCTCCAGGCAGAAACGTGACCTCGAAATGACTATATTCACTGCTATGACTCTATGTCCTTCCAGTAACAGTCATGTGACCTGCCATCTCCCGTGGCTTCCCTATTATGGTGAGATCATCTTTGTAAAAGGCAGTGGGAAGCACTGATTGCCAGAGTTTAGTCAGCAGGGCCAGCTCCTGGCCCTCATGTAGCCTTATGCTAACTTTGCCCTGCCCACAATGGCTGACTGTCCAGTCATTGAACACAGTGGCTTTGCCCTTCCAGAGGGGATGGACTGCTTGGGTCTTCAGAACTCGTCTCTGGATTACCTTCCTGCCTGTGGGATAATATTCTTTAGGTGATCCTGTATGATGAGGGCTGGACACGGCCAGGTGGAGCCATGCTGGGCAGTACTAGGGCTGTCATTTGGTCCCTGGTTCTTTGTTTTCAGACATAGCAGAGCCTGATCTTCTGCAGAGTAGTGAGAGAATCAGATTGGAAAGCTCTCAGGAGCTCTCTGTGGGGCACTGTCAGAGCAAACCTCTTAGGGGAAAGAAATGAGGTCAGGGGGCGCCCAGGAAGAGTCTGGTCTCCTTTGTCCACTATATGCTCACAAACGTGCACCCAGACATTCACACACACAGCCTCTGTAAGTAGATAGGGACTGGACTAACTTCAGAACTTTAGACTAAATAAGGAGGCTGGCATATTGGTATTGTAACTCCTATGCCCATCCTTATAGTATAAGCACTCTCGGAGCCTTGACACCAAGGAAAAGCCCTAACCAGGCTTACAGGAGTAGAAAAATTGGGTACTAGAGAACTTTTGAAAATACTACATATCTGGGGCTGGAAAGATGGTTCCACAGCAAAGAGCACTGGGCACTCTTCCAGAGGACACAGATTTGGTTACCAGCACCTGTGTGTCAGCTGACAAACACCTAGAACTCCAGTTCCAGGGAATCCAATGCCCTCTCCTGTCCTCTGTGGGCACATGGTACACAGACATACATGCAGGCAAAATGCACATATAAAGTAAAAAAAAAAATTAAAGTTTTAAAAATTAGAATGCTGTAGATTGCAAATGGGGGCATGGGTTGGCTTCCTCCAGCCACAGCACGGCAGAAACAAAGCTGTGTGGGATGTCCCCTCAAGAGGGTAAGAGGAAGAAAAGGCTGGAGAAACCGTAGATAAAATTCTGATCCCAGAAGATCATCCCTAGTTCCTTTGTAGCCCCAAAACGTCCCCTGTACACCTCCCTTCCGTCTTCTCCTACCATCTGCTGTGGACCACACAGTTAAAGGGACACAGCCAAGGACATTCCCTGACAGTTTCATTTTTGATTCTCTCCCAGTGGAACCAGTGGACAAGTGAGGGCATATCTGATTGGTTTGTTTGTCCTTCCCTCCCTCTCTGCTTCCCTCTCCCCTCCCCTCTCAATATATCCCCTCCCACTTTCCCAATGACCCTTGAAATTAAAGGGTGGCGTGACAGATAGCAGTGTTCCGACACCTGGTGTCCCTTTAACACGGCTCACTTGTCCTGGCCTCCCTGTTTGCTTCCCACCCAGTGCCATCCTCGATCCTCATGGATGCTGCCAGCCCAGCTCTGGAAACTGTTTAGCAATCTTTCAGGAGGCTCAGGGGTGTGGGAGGGGGTGCCAGGCAGAGGGAGTAGGTCCCAGGTTTGCTGTTTTAGCTCAGTTTAGTGTCAGTTTGAGGAGACTGACTTTCCCGCCGTGTGGTCTTCATCCAAAGCAGTATGAGAAATGGTGGCAGCTTGGCCAGTGTGGCCGGGCACCCCTGGGACAGAGTCCCTGGGCCGCTGTCAGTGAGGGTCCAGTGGCCTCCTAGCACCCTGCTGTGACATTTGCATGAGGACATCAGTACTGGTCCAGAAACAGTTCACAGGGTGACAAATGGCAAGGCCAGGGGCAGGGTGCTGGAGGCCCCCCAAAGCAGCTGCCCCTCCCCGGTTTCCTGCAGAGAGCCACAGGGGGGTGTGGGGAGACAGCAGTAGCCAGGGCTGAGTGAATCGTCCGTTCCTTCCTCCGCTGCAGATGAGCGAGAGCGAGACTCTCATCAGCATGGTGAACCGAATGGTGGAGAACTCCTCCCCCAGGGCCCACCTCTTCATGCAAGTAAGGCCTCTGCCTGCCAGCACAGTCCCTGTCAATGCCATCTCAGCTGCTTGTGCATGATTGAGTCACTCCATGTGGGCTGAGGCCTGCCTCACCCAATCCACTCACCCGCCAGGCCTCATTTCCCCCTAAAACAGATTCTACCCGATCTTCTCCCCAGCTCCACCATGACACCTCCATTCTTCATGTTCATAGATAAACTCAGGGTGCATTTCCTGAACCATCAAACAGCGAACAGTGACATCTCATGCATGCTGAGGATTACAGACCTGCTTTTGAATGCCCAGGATGCCCAGTTCATGCTTTCTATGATCGTGACAGATATTCCTGGGGCTGGGGCATGAGGGGAGGATGTCAAGGGTTTGTAAACATGTTAGGATGACTGCTGCGTTGTCAAGGCATGCCTTTGGAATCTTGCCAGTCCGGGCTTAGTAGGGGCGCAACGATCGGCGTGTTCAGTTTATCGGGACAGCGGTTCTCTGGGTTTCTGATGCTCTTTCCTGCCAAGGTCTCACGTACTATGTCTACAAACTGTCCAGGGGTCACTGGTGTCCTCATGATTGTTACTGTGCAGAGAGCTCTGCCTTCCAGCAGGCCTCTGACAGGGGACGGGGACACAGATCATGTGGTCAACCTCTCCTGAATCAACCACAGATGATCAGGATGAAATCTAGACGGCACCGTCACAGTTTTCCCAGCTCCAGCCAGAGGACCTAACACCCTGGCACAGAAGCGTCAGGCATGACGGGCAGTGGTCTCTGGCAGAAAGGAAGCGGGATTGTGCTGTCAGCTCTGCCACCCACCCAGCCTCATCTGCCCCTGCTGCAGTAACCGACCTCGTGTTCCTGCAGGTCCCTGCATACCCAGAGGTGTTCCGGGATGGCCTCCACACCTTCAAGCTAAACGAGCAAGACACGGATGTAAGGGCAGCTCTCCCTGCTCCCTCTGACTCGACGTGCTCCTCATGTTGTCCTCCTCATCCTCGCTTTCCCCGATGGGGCTTTTCCTTCATCCTCCCCCTTCTCCCGGTGGCGTTTCATATATTTGACTGACCTCCTCTCATCAGGACCACAACACTGTGTTCCACCTACTTCCTCCTCCTCTGGCTTCTCCTTTTGGACATGGCCCTATCTCACCCTCACCTCTCACTCTGCTTCATGCTTCTATACCAAGCTGCGGGCCCCTATCTACAGCAGTGGGATTGACTTAGGGCAAAGACTTAGGCTCTGTTAGATGGTCTGCTAGAGAGAATATGGTCTGTGTCTGCCGTCAGGAGCGTCAAGCAGTGGGTACTACAGATAGCATTGGATGGCAATATCAGATCCATTCACTGAACAGGACCAATAAATGGGTCAAGTACAAAATAGGTAGCCAAAGAGAAAGGCCTTGAAATGAGAAACCTCGAAGGGCAAGATTCGGCGTGGTGGGAAGAAGCGGGAGGGGAAGACATGAGTTAGAGATGAGGACATAGAAAACTCTCCAGAAGACAGCGGGCTCTGCCTATGGCCTTCTCATCACCACGGACCCCACTTCAGCCGCAGATCCATGCCTGAGAGGCCTGGGAGGGGGGGCTCTCTCCAGGCAAGGACCAAAGCTAAGAGGGCTCCCATCAGCCATCCTGAGACGTTACAGCCGGTTCCCAACCTTCCTAATGCTGCAACCCTTTAATGCAGTTCTTCATGTTGTGGTGACTCCTGGCCACAAAATTATTTCCTAGGTACTTCATAACTATAATCTTGCCTGTTATGAATCGTAATATAAATATTCGATATATAGGATATCTGATATGTGATATGGGAGTCTCTACCCAGAGGTAGAGAACTGTTGCCTTAGAAAGAGAGAACTCAAGAGTCTCAGGATAAGAGAGACTGGGGCTGAGGCGCTGGATCACATTACATTGCTTATTTTAAGATTGCTTGTTCCCAAACCTTGCCTGTCCCCAGCCCCAGCAGAGGAGGCGAGGCCATGCTGTCTTCTCTGTCCTCTGGGCACTGTACCCCCACAGTTGGATAGGAATGTGCTTGACTCCCCACCCCTACTCAGAGAATTATTACATCTCATTTCCTAAGATGGAGAGATCCACCATGCTCTCTCCCAGAGCCTCCAGGGTGATGGTGAAAGCCCAGGTTCCCTGGCTGGGAAAAGTGGCGGTGTGCAGAGGCCAGGCCCCACCAACCTGATTCCCAGATTCCCATCAAACTACATCCTCCATCTTCTTCTTCTTTCTCCCCTCTGGGCCCCCAGAAGCTGCTGGGCAAGCTGTGTGAGCAGAACAAGGTGGTGAGGGAGCAGGAGCGGCTGGTGCAGCAGCTGCGGGCCGAGAAGGTAAGCAGCTGCCGTGTTTGGTGGGTGGGACTGGGCAGGCAGGACTGGCAAGGGCGTGGTGTGCGATGCTGTCTCTGTCCTTACAAAGCTGGTGTGTCTTTGTCCTCCTCAGACTTCTTGTCCCCCGGGGACAGTAGCCAATATGGGGATAACCTCTGCTAAGTTGTCTGATTGAACTACCAGGAGCTCAGGCACCTGCTGTCGAAGACCCTAGAGAAGGTCACGGGGCAGCTCATGACACCTCCCTCCCCCCTTTCTTTAGGAGAGCCTAGAAAGTGCCTTGATGGGAACCCACCAGGAGCTGGAGATGTTTGGAAGCCAGCCCGCCTACCCAGAGAAGCTGCTGCACAAAAAAGAGTCTCTGCAGAACCAACTCATCAACATCCGGGTGGAGCTGTCACAGGCGACCACGGTAATCGGAGAGCAGGGGCTGTGGCTGTTGACCTCCCCTTCGTGCCACCCGGACCTGGATATCTCCTCAGGCCTCAGAAGCAGGGTGTTGCAAGGGCACCCCTACTGCAGAGGGCGTGCACAGACAGCAAGTTTGCCTACTGTTCATTCCATTTGTCCCAGGATTCCTTTGGGACAGTGTGTAGCTGAGGGTTACTGAGTTCCCTGGCTTGTCTAACCCTTCAGCTGCCCACTTTGCCCTCTGCCTTGTAGAAGTAGGCTCTGGCTGGCTTGCTGCCGTCAGAGGGGGAACTAAGGCAGATCCTTCATTCAACACAGCTTGTTTGAGTAACAGTAGCCCAGGAAAGCACAGCCCAGAAGAGAAGGATGGTCTCTATGGGAAGAGAAGAAGCACTGTCTTCCGGGCTCTATCCCTTTATTCCCTGACCTGAGCAGAACAGGAGGGTACTGTTGAGAACCTTTAACCTGAAGGAATCCGACTTTTCCTTCAGCCTGCCATGGGAATGTGCCCTGGTCCTTTTAGGAAGGAGGGTTGGTGGTAGCCTCCCTCAGAACGCCTAGCCTGTACCCTTCCTGCCAGACTTCCGGCCCCGGGGTTCCTGGCCCCAGACTCCTTTGCAGCAGTCGAAGGGAGGACTTGTTGAAGGCGGCTTCCTCCGTATATTAGTTGCCTTTCTCACTGCACTGCTGTGACAGAATGCTTGGCAAGTGCAGCACCAAGGAGAAGGGTTTATCTTGACTTGGTTTGAAGAACTATAGCCCCATTGCTGTGGGGAAGGTATGGTGGCCGGCGCAAGGCACCTGGTCACTTGCATCTACATTCAGGAAACAGAGACTGTGGTGTTCACCTCGCCATGCCCTTTGTATTCATCCTGGACCCAAGCCTGTGTGATGGTGCCACCCACGACTTCCCTCCCCAGTCAGCTCTTCCTGGGAACACCTTCACAGACACACCCAGAGGGGTGTCAAGTAACTGGATGAACCCTCACACTCAGTAACCCTCTTCCCCACAGGCGCTGGCCAACAGTACAGTGGTGTATGAGAACCTCGAGTCCGAGGTCTCTGCCCTGCATGACGACCTCTGGGAGCAGCTCAACTTGGATATCCAGGTTAAAGGGGGCCCCAGGAGGGGGGGGGCAAGATATGCTCCATATCTTCTCCAGCCTGTGTGGTAACGGAGAACAAAGCAACCGCCTTTCTTGATTTACCCATTGCAATATAAGACAAAGATCTGGTCTTGAGACAGACACAGAGAGGAAGAGAGAGACAGAGAAAGAGACAGAGATACAGGGAAAGACAGAAAAAGAAGAGAGAGAGGAGAGACAGATAGACAGAGACAGGAAGAGATGGGATGAGGAGATGGAGACTGAGAAAAGGGAGAAAGACTCGGGCCTCTTAAGACTACTTTTAGCTTGATGACAACATAAGAATATTCTTCTCGACTCACAGGGGATGGAGCTAATGAGGTAGGAGACCTAGGTTAGAAGCAGGATATTCTACTGCTGAAAGGATTTAAAAACAGATATGTGGATATAAATACCTCTCCAGACACTGGGGAAGCTGACAGTTCGGGAGCCATCTCTGCAGTTTTAGAAGCAGCAAGGCTTCCTTTCTGGGCATAGGGATGAGGCAGGAGGTTTGAAGCGGGATAGATATTGGAGACTTGATTTTGTTTTATTTTATTTTCCCCTTGTCTTTTCTCTGACCAAGCCCTGCCTCTTCTCCAGCTGGTTTTGCAAACTCTGTTCCTCAGATGTGGTTAGAGCCCTGTTTCCCTCCTGATAACAAAATTCACCTCCCCTGCCTCGGGCTGGGGAGGGTGGTGAGGACCCAGATACGAGTACATCCCATGGGCCAGCCGCACCTTAAGTGTGCCCATTGTAGGAGGGGCGATGGCCATGGGAGAGCACGTCAGCTCCTGAGTCACAAAGACCCATCCTTAGACGCCAGCTGTGCGGTTCAGTGGGTAGCCCAGGACACAGTCTCTTCTCTCGGAGGCAGGAACCGCTGCCTCTCTAGCTTGGTGAGGAGTCCTGCAGCAGAGATGAGTTAGCACACAGAACACTTGGAGTGGTGCCTGGTACTAAGACACAGAATAAGTGGCAGCTGTTGAATTTCAGAATGTGAGCTAGCTGTAATAGAATGTAGCTCATGTCCTAGGCTGTTGGGGTGTGGACAAAACAAAAAAAAAGGACCAAAAGCACTGGAGATCTTGCCCCATGGAGAACAGAACTTGTCTCCTGATCCCCAGGTGGGGTTCAGTAAGGGCTCCTCACTCTTACTTCTGGGGCCTTGACTTTTCTGCAGACACATTTTATATTATAACTTTATTATATTATAATAAAATTATAATAATATATTATATTATTATAACTCATATTTTATTATATGAGACTTCCCATAAGAAAGATAGCTACCCTGGAGGGGGATGTGAAGGCAGAAGCATGGGGTTCTGAAGCCTCCTGATCAGGGGCTCCAGGTTCAGGGCAGGGCCGGCCCATCCTTGATTCACTCTGCGGCTGTTTCAGAACGAGGTGCTAAGTCGTCAAATCCAGAAGGAGATCTGGAGGATCCAGGATGTGATGGAAGGGCTGAGGAAGAACAACCCCTCGCGGGGCACCGACACAGCCAAGCACAGAGGTCGGTACTCCAGCAGTCCTGCACCCCTGCCAGCTCACACCGAAGGAGCCGTGGGTGACTTTAGAGCTAACCTCGGGCCCAGGTCTTTGGGCTGCTCTCTTTGACACGTCAGAGGCTCCAGTGTCAACTCTGTTTGCTCTCTTCACTGCCTAGGGGCCCACTTAGCAGTCAGTCTCTGACCCTAATCCATGGAGGGGCCTCCTCTCCTTCCTCTACCCCCTGCACCTATGTGTACACAGAGCAGTTCCTTCCTCGACTCTTTACCCCTCTCTTCTGCTTCCCAGGAGGACTTGGACCCTCAGCCACCTACAGCTCCAACAGCCCAGCCAGCCCTCTCAGCTCTGCCGGCCTTACCAGTCCCCTGAGCCCCTTTTCAATGGTGTCTGGCTCTCAGGGCTCTCCCACTAAGCCAGGGTCCAGTGAGGTAAGCTGGGGAAACAGTACAAGAAAGGGGGGGGGCAAGAAAGGGCACACAGTCTGCTATCTGTTCCCCAGGGCCCCATCCTAGCGTTTGGTGCATGGTATCCCAAATTAGTCTCATATTGGTTTCCCCTGTGCCCACTCCCATCACCACCCACCCTCTTTAGCTGTCCCACAAGGAAGTCTTCCTGAACCCCAAGATGGTTAGCAAAGATCCCCTGTACTTAACGGGAATTTAAGCCAGGAGTGTCCCAAGGTGAGGGGGTTGAGGGGCAGTGTAGGGAACTGTCTGCTAGTCAGTCAGTGAGTACTCATAGGATGGAATGAAGCTCTTTAAAAGGTACCCAGGCAGGCCTCGGGGCCTTTTGTTCAGAGAGACAGCATCTAACAGGGACCAATTCATAGTCGGCTGCAACCTACAGGAGATATCAGTTATAGCTCAGCAATGAGTCTCATGGTTCAGACTCTGGTACTCCAAGGGAAGACAGGGTAGAACTTAATGGGGCCACGGTGCATCTGGATAGTGTGAGGCCAATGGAGTGCAGGAAAGAGAGACAGAGGAGGAAAAGACAGAGAATGGGGAAGTCCTAGCATGCTGGGGATGTATGAGGGAACTTTGGAATACTGTCGAGCGGTATAGATGGGTGGGCAGGAGGGACTCCATTCAGGAGGGTCTACAGGCCAGGCAGAGTGCTGCCAGTGGATCTGGGGCTCTGCCAGGCCAGGGTTGGGGTGCGACGCCCAGTCCTGGGGCACATTTTAGGGATAAGACTATCTGG
Organism: Tokudaia tokunoshimensis; assembly: GCA_036184795.1. Classification (NCBI taxonomy): domain Eukaryota; kingdom Metazoa; phylum Chordata; class Mammalia; order Rodentia; family Muridae; genus Tokudaia; species Tokudaia tokunoshimensis. The sequence goes on along the minus strand of BTHU01000013.1, from coordinate 61,095,764 downwards.
CTCCTGCTAACTCTCTCTTCTGCTCTCACAGTGACTGCTCTTCTTCCTCCTAATGCTCTGGCTTCTCTCTGCCCCAGGAACCTGGCCCACCTCGGCCACCCCTCCCCAAAGCCTACGTCCCCCTGGAGTCTCCTCCCACCGTCCCTCCACTCCCCAATGAGAGCCGCTTCTGGCCATACCCCAACTCCCCTTCCTGGCATCGCAGTGGCGAGACAGCCAAGGGTCAGGTACCCAGCATCCTTGGGTTTTGGAGGGTGGGACGGTGCAGTATGGGACAAAGACCCAGGCAAGGGACAGGGTAGAGCCCTGGGGTTGTTTACCCAGTCATTCCCACAGAGCTCTGTGCCTTCTGGGCCCTAGGGGAACAGTCTCACGGGCCAGCTTCCCTTTTGTTGTCTGGGGACAGCAGGGAAAATGAATTACAATCCTACCCAGCCCTGGCTCGTGAGCATCGCATGTCGTGGGTTCAGATCCCTAGCCACATGATGAAACCAAAGGAGATGGGGTGACACCTTCCCCAGTCCCTGCTGCCCTTTGCCCACCCCAGACTCCAGTTTTCTGTTCTTGTTCTGCCTCTGGCTTTAATCTCACTGCGTTTCATGGGCCAACAGTATAAGGCCTGCAGCGTTTCATGGGCCAACAGTATAAGGCCTGCATCTGTTCGGGCTTCTCCCCTGGGTCCTTAGTCAGGACGGAGTGTATAATTAGACTTATACTTGGTTGGTTGTTATTGAGAGACCAGAGTTCTAGCCAGGCTTGGCTCTATGTGGTTTGTGTAGCTAAGACCTTGCCCACGAGACAGGCAGAATAGTTGGCATTGCCCGTAGGTGCTACACCATGAAGTGGACAAGACTTACCTATTACCCAGGCTTCCAGCTAGGTGATTGCTGGGGTTTCAGGCTCTGGTTTTATTCTTATTTTCTGAATTTTCTATGAGGCTTAGCATCTCTGACTGTACGACAGAAAGAGGGGGTTCATAGTGTGTCTGAGCCTCATGTCTCCATAAACCCACAACAAATACCCTTTTCACTTCCTCAGAATCCTGGAACCAAGGACAACCGGATTCTTTTTGACTAGTCTGTGTGGATCCCAGCAGGATCCACAGAGACCTTAGAATTTGTAGCCCACTCTGGTGACTCCTCCTGTGATCTAAAGCCCACAGACAATCTGTGCTTCTTTAGGCTTTCCAAGTTACCTGGGTTGGGCAGAGACCTCTCTGAGTCATTCTTACCAGCTAGCATCTTCACAATTTCCCTATTCTCCCTATCTTAAAAGGATTTGAAGGAAGGCATGAAGGAAGCCAAATCTCTAGCATTCACCCTAACACCAGCCGTCCTCTCACCCCTTCTTCCCAGCCCAAAACAGGCTATGAGTCAGGCAAGAAAGACCCCGGCCAGACATCACCCCTGGATACCCTCAGAGACATCAGCCTGGTACCCACCAGACAAGAGGTGGAGGCAGAGAAACAGGCAGCTCTCAACAAAGGTATGCTTCAGCCCATGCTTGCCTAAGTAAGACTAAGGCACTTCCTCGTGGGGGAAGTGTGCTCACGTACCCTAGGCCTCAGTGGGGAGAGCAATCAGGCCTGTCCTCAAGAAGCAGGTGCTCTGGCCCTGCTTCCCACAAGGCTTCCCACTGGCTGTTCTGTCTCCCTGTAGTTGGCATTGTGCCCCCTCGGACAAAATCTCCTGCTGAGGAGGAGATGACCCCATCAGCGGTGGTGAGGAGGATCACGAACGGACTCACCAATGGCCTTTCCTCACGGGTAAGTGCCCGCTGCAGGCTCCGAGGGCTTGTGCCCAGTGGTCATGGCCCAGAACAGGGAGGTAGAACACGTGGGAGGGAGAACGGTCCTTCGTGGACATGTCAAGGGTCAAGAAAGATGAGCACCGTAAATGCGTGAGAGTGTTTAACATTGTCATAGCATGCTGTTGGCAGAACGGAGCTGGGAGAACAGAGGTCAGGGTGAAGTACACAGTGCTAGTTCCCCAGGGCTCTGGAGAATTACCACATTACCACACAGATTAGTGGCTTAAAACAACACAGCTTTATACTCCCAGTTCAGGGGCCAGAAGTCCAAAATCAAGGTGCCACCCATGTTGGCTCCTTTGGGAATCTGAGAGACTCTGTCCCACACCTCTCCTGTGAACAGTGGTTCCCAGCAATGCTTAGTACCCATTGGGTCACATCACTTCTCTGTGTATGTCCCCTCCTTCTCTTGTAATGACACCCCTCTTTGGATTTTGGATCCCTAAATTCATAATGACCTTAATTACAACTGTAGAAACCTTCTTCCAAAAAAGGGGCATAGTATCAGGCATGGGGAGGGCTATGGATTAGACCTATCTTTTGGGGGTCACTATTCAACAACACTAGTGCCAAATTTCATGCCATTCTACTTGGAAAGTTCTCATTCTGTTCCAAGAATCCAAAATCTCAACTTATAATGTAATTAACCTTAATACTAAAATCTCATCAAACTATTTATTATTAGCTCAGACTTACTCTCAAGTCCCACAACTCCAGCCAGGCCTGGGGGCTCATGCCTGGAATCCCAGGGCTCGAGAGGCTGAAGCTATATCATGCGTTCAAGCCCAGCCTTGATTACAGGATGAGATCTTGTCTCAAGAAACAAAGGCCAACAGAGTTAGAGGGGTGGCTCAGCGGGTAAAGTTCTTGCTACAGCAGCAAGAGGACCTGAGTTCAGATTCCAGATCCCCCAATATCCATATAGAAGCCATGCATGAAAGCATTTTCTTGTAACCCCACCATTGGGGGTGCAAAGACAAACAAATCCAAGAGACTCACTGACAGCCAGTCTAGCCAAAAGAGTGAGCTTCGTGTTCAGTTCAGTCTGTCTCAAGAAGTAAGTAGGAGCTGTAGAGGAAGACACTCTCTACCTAGGCATGCGCAAGTGAGTGTGTATCCTCACCCAAATGTGTACCTCGGCCCCCACACAAAGAAAATAAGGCCCGCAACTCATCCTCTCTGGATCATCTCTAGCAAGTGTGCATGGGACTCTAAACAGTGTTCATTATGAGGCCGAATTCCTCTCTACACATGGAACTTGAAAACGAGTTCATCTGCTTCTAAATTACAATGATGTGAGATAATCTTTCTTTTGAAAAGTGATTTACTTGTTCATTACATGTGTGTGGATGCCAGTGTGCATGTGTGGAGGTCAGAGGACCGCTTTTAGGGATCAGTTCTCCCCTTCCACCTTGTTAGACAGGGTCTCTTTGTTTCTGTTGCTGTACTATACACTGCAGGCTAAGTGGCCTGTGAACTTCCAGGTGCTCTCTCTCTGTCTCTTCCTCCCATCTCAGGGTAGCAATGCTGGGATTCAGGTTGGTGTGACTGCATCCAGCTTTTTATGTGGGTTCCAGGGATCGAACTTGGGTCATTGGTCTTGCACAACAAATACTTTCCCCCACGAACCTATCTCCCTGGCTCCAAGAAAAACCCTACTTGTCCCCAAAGGAGGAATTAGAAGGAATAAAGGGATGTCCAGCCTCAAGCAAGGTTTCCCCTCAGTGCTGAGAATCAAACCGCAGAGCCTTGTGCACGTTAGCCGAATGCTATACATCTGAGCTACAGCCTAGGGTTCTATGGCCTTTGGGGGCTTACTGGCCTGCCTATGGGTGGGTGAAGGCTCCACCAGCCCTTGTTCCCAGACCTGTCTCTCTGGCCTCAAGGTCTGTAGCCAAGGCTTTCTCTCGGGGTCAGCCAGCCTTTTTCTTGAGTGGGGAGTTGACTGTTGTAGCTAGGAAGTTCTATTTGCCTATATAACTCTCCAGATATCTGATAGCTTTTTCCCCCCACATCTCAATTTTATCTGTAAAATGGCACAGTTGTTCTGAGAGCATTCTCACAAGCGCTTGTGGCGCTGCTTAAGGGGACCCGTGCGGTGAGTTGTGGGCTATCTGTGGTGCTTTCCTGAGTGGCCCATCTCTGTTTCTGGCTCCTGAGATGCTTGATAGGATCATCAGTCATACCTTGGTCTTTTCAACAAGATATCCCTGGTCCTCTTAAAGGGTGTTCTTCCCCAACAGTGAGTTGCCGAATTCTTTTTGGTCATGTTTTTCAACATTTTGCTTGGAAACCTCTTTGGCTGAATATCCAGGCTGACCACTTTCCAGTTCTGCTTTCCATCCCACTGCCAGGCACATTTAGCCACGCTTATGCCATTTGATGGCAAAGAGTCTGTTATCCAACAACGTGCCCCTTGCTTCCTTCTATAACTTCGCCCAAGGTGCCCTTAACATCCACTTTTCTGCTTGTGTGTGTGTGTGTGTGTGTGTGTGTGTGTGTGTGTGTGTGTGAGAGAGAGAGAGAGAGAGAGAGAGAGAGAGAGAGAGAGAGAGAATGTGTGTGTGTTGGAGTGTGTGTGATATGGGGGAGCTGTGTGTATATGATATGGGGGTTACCTGTGGGGTGTGTGTGTGTGTGTGTGTGTGTGTGTGTAAGCACAAGAACAAGGCATGGCACATATATACTACAGTGCACATGTAGAAGTCAGAGGATTCAGGTATTGGCCCTTGCCTTCCATTTTGTTTGAGACAGAATTTCTTGTTTGGTGTTGTGTAGCCCAGGCTAGCTAGGCCTCAAGCTCCAGAGAGTCTCCTGTCTGCCTTCTGTCTCGATACAGGAGCACTGGGATTGCTTGTGTGTGTGGGTTCTGGGGACCCAGACCGAAGCTTTTCCAGAGCCGTCTTTCTGGTTCCTCTGCCAGCGCTGTGCTGGTGATACGAGCTCGCTCTAAGATAACAGACACCTTCTCTTCTGTTTTTTCATTTATTTATTGTTATGTTTTTGACAGTGACTCATGGTATAGCCCTTGTTTACCTGAATTTGCTGTGCATACCATGCTTGTCTAGAACTCACAGAGATCCTCCTGCCTCTGGGTACTGGGTGCTGGGATTAAAGGCGTGGGCCACGGCTCCCAGCTTCTCTTCTTTTACTTCCTCTGTCCTTCATCAGAGTCATTTTCAAAGTTCCCATTCATACCTATGAAATCTAAAATATTCCCCATTATTCACCTCAAAATTCTCCCAGCCTCTACCCACTTCTTGATTCCAAAGTCTCACCCACTATGCTAAGTACTTCTTAGCACTCCATTTCCTAGTATCCCAATCTTTACAGGCTTCCCAAGGCTCCTGAAACAAACTATCATGTGCTACGTAGCTTAGAACAACAGAACTCTGTTCTTCATGTATAGAGTCCCAAATGAAGGTGCTGGCAGGCTTGGTCCCCGCTGACCTGATGGTGCTGAGGGAGGCTCTGCCCCAGCATCCCTCCTGTGTGTGGATCCAGCTAACCAGACTTGGCACTTGCTTGCATGTAGATGAATCATTCTAGCTCCGGTCCCCGCACTGTCACATGACCCCCTTTCTGCACTGTATTGTCATCTTTTCTGTCTTTAGAAGGACCACAGCTATTGGTTCTAAGTCAGCCCTGATTCAGGATGATGTCATGTTTCCAAATAAGATCATATTTGCAGGCCCGGGGCGGGGGGGTGGGGGTGTCAGAACAAATTCGACCTGTCTTTCTGGAACCATCATTGTTCAGCCCTCTTGGGGCAAGCTACTCACAGAAGGAATATTTCAAGTACACGGAGAGATGGGAAAGCTAGTGGGCCGGGGAACACCTGGCAGAGCCTCGTTTCCCCACTACAGCAGGAGCGCCCCAAGAGTGCCGTGTTCTCTGGAGAAGGCAAGGTGAAGATGAGTGTCGAGGAGCAGATGGACCGAATGAGGCGGCATCAGAGCGGCTCCATGAAGGAGAAGCGAAGGAGCCTACAGCTCCCAGCCAGCCCAGCCCCTGAGCCCAGCGCCCGGCCTGCCTACAAAGTGGTAATGTCCTCCCAGCTGCCCAGAGGCTCCGGTCCTGTTCTCTGTCCACACAGCTGCCCTCAGCCCATGGGTAGCCTGGGCCAGGGAGCTTGATGAGAGAGAAGACTGAGGGCGCCCTAGCAGGGCTCCTGGGAAACCCCACTGCTAGAAGTGCTTCGGTCGTGTTTCCTCTTAATGCTTGATGAAAGTAAAGCCAAATGAATGGCGAATGTGTTTGCTGAAATGAAGTATCAGAAAGTCGTTTGGTGTTAAGAGCACCTGATGCTCTTCCAGATGACTCTTGGCACCCACATCAGATGCTCCACGACGGCCTGTAATTCTAGCTGCAGGAGAGCCAGCACCCCCTTCTGGACTCAGCAGGCACCCACATACACATACTTTATGTACATGTGCCACACACACACACACACACACACACACACACACGTGCACGCACACATGCACACGCTTAAAAAGGAAAAATTAACTAGGTAGAGAATAGTGTAAAATCTACCATGTGGAAAGAGTCATCACTTTTCCATGATTCTGATGTGCTTACTTCTGTGTGCTGAGCATTGGCCTGGGTCCCCTGAAGACAGCCACGATAGCCCCCTCACCCCCCAGCAGTGCTGTTCAGGGAATCATCCATATTCCTTCATTTAACCCCATCACTGATGGCCATGATTTCAAATTTTATAGCTAGGGAAATAGAGTCAAGAGAAATCAGGAGCTTTCTGAGCCACACCACTGTAAGTACAGAGGTTGGTGGAGCCAAGGTGCCTGTTTAACTTTTCTTTACAGTAGGTTCCAGAAATAGAGAAGAAACATAATGTGAATCCTACAGTTTTGCTCAAGTTGACAGGTCAGACCTTCCATAGCATGAAACTATCAGAAACCAATATAGGATACACGGCTTCCACTGCCCATGAGTGCAGTACAGGCTGTGAGCACTGACAAGAGACACGGATGAGATCCTGCCTCTGGGCCTTGCTGTAAGCTGGTGTCAGAAAGCAGAGGGAAGGGAGGATGGTTCTGCAGTGTGGACTGTGGGAACCTGATCAAGGATGCTGGTCAGGCAAGGATACAGGAACAGTAAGGATGCTGGTCAGGCGAGGATACAGGAACACTAAGAATGCTGGTCAGGCAAGGACACAGGAACACTAAGGATGCTGGTCAGGCGGGGACACAGGAACAGTAAGAACTGCCTGGAGGGAGACATGGGTAGAAGTGATTTGGTCATGACAGTGCTGTCCCTCAGGTGCGCCGTCACCGTAGCATCCACGAAGTGGACATCTCCAACCTGGAGGCAGCCCTGAGGGCCGAGGAACCCGGTGGTCAGGCATATGAGACACCTCGGGAGGAGATCGCGAGGCTTCGCAAAATGGAGCTGGAGCCTCAGCACTACGATGTGGACATCAGCAAGGAGGTGAGTGGGTCCGGGAGGGGCTGCAGCAGGAGGATGGCCGGGAAGGGGAAGTAGGTGGTGACCTTAGGCTCTCCACAGCTCTCCACTCCAGATAAAGTCCTCATCCCTGAACGGTACATTGACCCGGAACCTGACACTCCCTTGAGCCCGGAGGAGTTGAAGGAGAAGCAGAAGAAGGTGGAGAGGATCAAGACACTCATTGCCAAATCCAGGTAATAGGCCTAGGAGAGCCAGTCACTCCACTGCCCTCCCTGCACCCAGGTTCCTTGGGCACTAGGTGTCTTGGAGGCACCTTGCCTCCCCAGGGTAGAGAAAATGGAAGCAGTGGCCAGAGGCAGCAGACTGTACCCAGACATCTCACAGAACTAAGAATGCTGCTCTGGTCCCTAGAAAGACCTGCTGGGTTTCTGCACTAACCATAGGTGCCTCTGCTCATCCTCCTCCCCTTCAAGGCTGCCCCACATGTTCACTTGAACCTTTGAAAATTCATTTGAGAACATTGAGGGTAGGGGTCCCAACAGTCTCGCCAGGGTCTCCCTCACTCCTAGGGACAGCCTTGCTGGGCACCAGAGGCTGTACACTCAAAGGCCCCTGGCCCTCCCCACCAACCTCAGCGCAGTCCACCCCAAGCCAATTGGGCCATGCTGTCCCTCCCTCCATGTCTGTGTGTCTGTGCCTCTTCAGTATGCAGAACGTGGTGCCCATCGGCGAGGGGGACTCTGTGGACGTGCCCCAGGACTCAGAGAGCCAGCTGCAGGAGCAGGAGAAGCGGATTGAAATCTCCTGTGCCCTGGCGACCGAGGCCTCCCGCAGGGGCCGCATGCTGTCTGGTGAGAGGGGCTGGGCCTCGCTCCGCCAGGGACACCAGCTGACCAGGTGTAGGGGAGGAAGTGCAGGACCGCCAGGGGGGCAGGCTTAGGAGAGATGACAGGCCAAGGAGATGGTTCTTAGGGTCAGACCGAGCATTCACCAAGCACTGGGTTTGTGCTAGGCTCAGTACGAAGGGTCCAGAGTGACCAGCCTCCAGGGGCTCAGCTGTCAGGGTGCTCGCAGCCACTTTATAGTGGACTGGTCAGAGGCTGCAGGGAACTCGGGGCCATCTGCCTCCGGAGAGTCACAGAGAAGGCAATGGCGCTTCCTTAGGAAGCAGAAGCGTGCTTACCGCCATGGGTGAGAGGACTGGGTGTTTAGGCTTCCTTCTGCTTTTCTTCCTTGCTACATGCAAACAGAAGAATGGAAAGATGATTCCCCTCCCTTCCCTCCCCCCCCCCAAAAAAAAAGACAAGGCAGACAAGGACTTGAGAGTCATTGCATTTCCGTCTTGGCTGCTGATCCAACTTAACTAACTTTCCTAAGAAAAGACCTGCTAGAAAGAGGAAGTAACTTCACACTAATACAAAGGTCCCAATTAGATACCATAGTGGTAAAGTCACTGTATTGACTTCCACAGGCTAGAGTAGCATCCTGGAGTAGGGGGAATGCGGCTGGGCTTTCAATGAAGGGGAATCTGTATGGATGGGAGGAGAAGGTAAGGCAAGACAGCGCATCCTCACATAGTAGGATCATCTTATTTTGTTTCATTTTTGAGACAGGGACTGGCTATGTAACCCAGCCTGGCCGGGAACCCTAGATCTTCCTGCTTAGGTTTCTGAGTGCTGGGATTGTAGGTGCACACCACCACACCTACAAAGTGTGAACTTCAGTGGCCACAGTAAGGAAGGATGATATGAAATCAGCCATGGCTTAGGGTGATCAGTAGAAGTCAGAGAGACCAGGTTACAGGCCACAGCTACAGTAGTCCTGACGAGGCAGGAGCAAGCAAATAAAGATGGAATCAGGAGTGCCGTGGAAGGGATGGGGCTCCAAGCCTGAACACCTGCCCTCAGTTCAGATGGTGCAAGGGTCGGAGGCAGCAGAGGGCAGCCTCTCACCAAGTGCCCGGTGTTTAGTGCTGGGACAGTGGTGGTGCTGCTGTGCTGGGCAGAGATGCTTAAGCCAGTAAGAGCTGAAGTTGAAAGGAGAACCCTCTGTACTGTTTCTAGCTTGATATAAGTACATTACAACCAGAGGGCTGTCAGTCACAACAAAGAAGGTATCAGTTAATCCTCGAGGGAGAACCTACTGTTGATTAGGTTAATGAACTTCAGGATGGAGGGCTGGGGAGGCATTGGAGTTTGCAGGAGCTCCAGTATCAGGCTCTGCACACACAGGGGCCGACAGCTATGAGGGACCATTTCCTTTCCTGGCGCTAAGGTAGCAGAACCAGTTTAGCTGCAGACAGGGACGCTGTCCGTGACCTCTCCTTACTTTTCAAAAGGAACTTGAACCTAAATTGAACTTGAGTCAAATTCCACAGGCTTTGGGCAAAAGGTACTTCCTATTTCAAGAGGGTAGGTAGCACATGCGATACTTAAAAACTTCCCCCTGCCCTGCCACAGATCTGGCTTTCTGCATTGTTATCCAACAGTCCAGGTTTCATGGAAACAAACCTCTGGGGCCTCTCCAATTTCCCCTGACAACACACGGGCTTACATTTCAGGGTCTGTGTGCTGAAAGCAAACGGTCATTGTGCTTTTGCCAAAACCTCCAACAATTCAAAAAATGGCTATGGGAGGGCCAGACCTCAGACCTAGCCCGCTGTCCCGCTATCCTGCTATCCTTGGCCCATGGCCTGGAGGCCCTAGAGCAAGCACTAGTCCTGGGCACATGGGTGTGGACTAGCAGTGTGGGCGTAGGTTCATACCCAGGACACTGGGAGGGAGAGCAGCTGGCATAGGTCCCAAGAGCAGCAGGCTTGGCATGGGTGTGTGTGTCACGGACAACCTAATCAGTGAGGAGTGCTCTGTTTGTAAGTCTACCAAGCTGCTGTGTGCTGATTCAGTGTACACCGTGCAAGATGGCGTGGCATTTCTGAGTCTGTGTACCTGGCACAGATGTCATATATCTGGCAATGTTTGCAGATGTGCATCTGTGTGTGTTTAGATGATCTGTGTGTGGGTGAAAGGAGTGTTTGAGGGGAAATGTGAGGATGCATCTGTGTGTGTGTGTGTGTGTGTGTGTGTGTGTGTGTATGCATGCACACTATGCAGGTGGAGGTGACATCTATGAATGTGCATATTTATATGTGACCGGCTTTTCTTTTTTTTTTTTTTTTAAAGATTTCTTTATTGTTATATGAAGTACACTGTAGCTGTCTTCAGACACACCAGAAGAGCGCTTCAGATCTCATTATGGATGGTTGTGAGCCACCATGTGGTTGCTGGGATTTGAACTAAGGACCTTCGGAAGAGCAGTCTGTGCTCTTAACCACTGAGCCATCTCTCCAGCCTGTGACTGGTTTTTCATGTGTCAGGAATGCCATGGGTCTATCCTGAATATTGTGCACAGTATCCACTCTGTAGCACTTGTAAACATGTCTGTGCACAAGGGGGGAGGTGAATGCATTCAAATATATGTGTGGCTACTCACGCATGCAGGTACATGCTCTGTGGTGTCACATCTGTCCTACATGTGCTTACTACATGCTTGAACTTAAAGCGCTCTAGTGGGTATAATCAACATATATTTCACATGTCTGTTTCCTTAAAGAGATGCTATTCACATAACTGTCTTTTCCTTCCTCAGTTAATACTGTCACTATCCCTGTGCTCCTGACTTGTGTTGAAGGCCTGGGCCCAGGAGCTGCCGCTCTCTGTGTGACTGTCTCTGTATCTGAGTGTGGTTCCCTCTGCTCACGTCATCTTCACTTTTCACACAGGCGCTCTCTTCATTTGTGCCTTCTCAGAGCTATGCGGGGCCTTTCAATCCCCCCTCTCTTCCTTTTCCAGCCCCAGCTTTCTATTTCCAATCTGAGGCTCAGAACACCAACAGGTCAGCACCTGTTAGATCTGTGAATCAGTGAGCAGATCCACAGAACTCTGTCAGTCCTAGGTAGATGTTAGACCATTCTGGCTTCCTAGGGAGCCTCCTTGATTTCTTGAAGGGGTTTTTGACAGGTTAAGAATCTGAACATGACCCATGAGTAACACTTCTTCCGTGATATGCACATGAATGTGTTGGGAAGCATTTGTGAGTGTTTTTGCCTATGAGGTGAGAGATATGTTGGATCACATGGAAGCATTGAGGATTGGAAGCACACACTCGCATATTTGAGCTGTGTAAGATGAGTGTAACCATGTGGTGCTGTCAGATCCCGGGCACAAAGGGCATTATATGAAGGAGACCTGAGCTCACGACCACTGGAAGCAACCTGGGCTGTGCACACACTGGGGATATGCCCATAGCAACAGCAGGAACCCATAGCAACAGCAGGAGCTACACGGGCACTGTGTTGCACAGAGCTCAGAGAAGGTGATGACACCCATGCCAGGGTAGGAAGCAAGGAGTTAGAAGTTGAATGGCGCATCTTGGAGATGCGGTGTGACTCCTGGCCGAGGTCTGGTTCTTCTCCTAGCCCAAGTGAGGACACTCACTCTGCCATCCTTCTGCCTTGGCTATACTGAGGATGTGCAAGAGTCTGGTGTCCTAGAGGACTCTCCTGTCACTATCTTTTCCCTTTGCTGTTCTTCACATGAAATGATGATAATAAAGTAAAATCACATCAGTCCAAATGTCACCATTTTAAAGTTCAAACTGATTATCCTGCAGGTCCTCTGCCGGATCAATCGGAACAGGTTCTCATGTGATCGTGGGGAGGTTTCTTCTGAGCCTGTGGTCATGCCAAGACAGAGCTGACTTTATGCTAGTCAGGAAACCGTGTTCTCTGGAAATGATTATCCTGGTGGCCATCCTACCTCTCGTTTAAGTGGCAGCCCGACGCCACGGACTGGTGTAATTTTATTGCACTATTAATCATTATCATGGGTGAAGCTGCCATAGATGTTGTGAAGTGGCTGTGTCCCCTTCATTTTGTCTGCACAGGGTAGAATATGCATCTCCCAGTGCAGATGGGAAGAGAGTCTTTATCCCAGAACAGGGTTCAGCCTCGAGCACCATCACCCTGCTTCTTAGCGGAGCCTGGGTGTGGCCAGTCTCCTCAGGGGCCTCGCTATCCTCCACTGCACCCTGGGAATTAAGGACAGCTTTGCCTCTGCCTGAGCAAGCTCCCCAGCCCACCTCTTCTCTCTCTGCTTGCCTCCCTGCCTTGCTCCCTGCCCAGGGAGCAGCCTCGCTTGCTCTGGGCGCCCAATCTCCTCCCCTAGCACCTTTTGTCTCCTATTCACTCCCCTGTTCATTTCTGTTTCCAGTGCAATGTGCCACCCCAAGCCCTCCCACCTCCCCTGCTTCCCCGACTCCACCAGTCAACCCCCTATCGTCTGACCGCCCCCGGGGCACCGACAGCAGCCATACCATGCGGGTCTGAGCTCTGACGTAAGCACTTTTCTACTGTATTTCATGCACCCCAGGGAGGGGGCCCTTCCTCCACCCCACTGAGTCATGATGCCCTCCCATTGCTTCTCCCCATCCTGGTACCCTGTGCGCAATGTCCCCCTTCATTTGTTCGCTTGAGCCATCAATGTCTCCGAGCAGTACTGGCTGCAGGTGACTGGCGATGCTGCTTCTTAGATGTGGCGATGCCAATGACTCTGCTTCTTTGCAAGCAGAAGAGAATGGTGCTAATCCCACACCTGTCTGTCTCTTGGGAAGGTACTTCCCTGGCCCCCTACCTCCGTATCTGCCAACCCATACTTCCGGTCTGCCACCCCATACTTCCGGTCCGCTAATCAGCTTCATCCCGCCCCTCCAAGATCCGCAGCAATCCTGCCACAGAACCCTAGGAAGGCCCCCAGCAGCTGTGTCTCCACTCTCAGACAATAACTGGGGGCAGCGCTAAAGTAGCCCTGCTCTTCCCACCTGCGGCAGCACAGTCTTGTGTCCAGAATGGAGTGGGTGGGGAAACCCTGACTTCTTACCCTCCTTTCCGCTCTTTCCAGGTTAGGGAAGGGATGGCTCCCCAGCTCTTTGTAACGAAGCATCTTATTCTCCAGAGAAGCTGGCTGGAGCTTGCCACCCTGGCTTCTCTTCTCACTGGCATTTCTTTTTTTCTAGTGCAAGCCCTGGCTGAGGCCAACGCTGTGAAGCTCCACAGAGCCACCTTTTGATAGCATCCACTGCACACCCGGGGCTCTGGCTTCTCACCCTGGCCTCCTGCCTTTGCACCCACCGTGGGAACGCCTCAGAGAGCCAGGCTGGGGACAGGGGCTGCTTCATAAAGGAACATGGATGTCTTCAAGTTCACATCTGCTGCCCTTGCCCTGAAGCCTGCACTGTCATGGTCATGGTTCTAAGGCAAGACCCGGGATGGCAAGGCCAGGATGGCGTCCTCTCTGATGCCCCAGTCACGGGGAGCTCCAGTGTAGTTCTGGATGGCATTGTATGGTCCTCCTGCACCCACCCCCCCATGGAGTCCGTGTGCTGGTGGGGAGCATGCGCTCAGCTATGGGTGCGGGGTAGAAGTGAAGACAAGACAGACTCTCCATCCCTGGGAACCTATACAACACATCGAGAGGCCAACTCTTGCCATCAGTTTCCTCCTGTTCAGTCCCAGCTGCCTCAGCGATGCTCAAGGCTCTGGTACGGCTCTGCTGATGGGTTTCCCAGAGGTCACTGGAGGCCAGCCACCCTGCTTGAGCCAAAGAAGACGATGAGTTATAGGGAGAGGCTCCTGGGCTCCTGGAGGGGTCAGGTGTGTTACAGAGAGATGACAGCAGGTCTGCACAGTGTCTGAGGGCAAGTTGGAAGCAGGAGCAAGAGGGAAGAGGCTTAGCGAGTGAAGGAAGAGAAGGCCAGATGCTTTTCACAAGCAACAGGGATGTAAAGAAGGAGGGAAATGGGAAGGGAGAATAGGAATGGCTTCCCTACTGTGGAGCCTTAGGTTAGTGCCAAGCAGAGAGAGGGCCTGTCGCCTCTGTACCTTCATGTCTTCCTCAGGGGCAGAAGGCCCTAGGAGGACTCTCGCCAAGCACACATCAGCCCCAGCTGAGGTGCTTGGTAGCAAGGTATGAGGTAAGAGGGTGTGAGAGAGATGTAACCTGTGAGATGGTCCTATCTTTGTCAAAGCCTGCTGTCTCTCTCCCAGGGTCGTAGGCAGAGAGAAGACAGTCTTATATAAAGTCTGTCAGCCTTGGGGCCTTACCTAGCGAGTTTAAACCTGGAAAGTACTGTGGGCTGGCTGAGGTTTTCCCTGGGAGGAGGAATGAGGATTTAACTGTGAGTCCAGGTCCTTCCTTCTCATCTCAGGCATCTAGAGCAGGACCAGAGAGGTTTTCTTCCACCCCACCTACCCAGGGAGGGCAGGACAGGGCGAGGCAATAGCAGAGCACAGTCTTCCTCTAGCCCACCTACCGTGCGTGAATGTAGCCAAGGAAGGCTAGCTTCAGACACCGGGCCCAGGCTCTGTCACACTTCCTGCCCAGAGACTTCAGCCTGAACATCAGTGGCCCCAGGAAACAACTGCGTCATCTCCCATCAATCCATCGCCACTCCATCACGGTCGGGACAGTTACTGGTTCATAATGCAAGTAAAGATGACAATTCATTCAACAAATACTAGTCAAGCACTCTTTGTGTATCAGGTACTGTTCTAGGTGCTGAGGATATTGGCTTGCTTCTGAGGGACATTGGATCAGGAGGATTCCACCTGTCTTCACCTCTGTCTGGCTTCTGGAAAGTGCTCCTTTATGACATCCCTATCTGCATAGTTCAAGCACCCCAAATCTGCCTTTTCTTCCTTAAAGACTGGTAGGCGGGATCTGTTCCGAGGTTACCCTCTCTCCCCATACCCTCTTCCAAAAGAAACAAAATTTTAGGGCTTTCCCAGTCTTTGTCTCTCCTTTAAAAAAAAAAAAGTGGTATTTTTAGAAATACACGTGAAATACCAAGAACTGTCTTTGCCTCTCCACCAGTCATACCCACATTTCATAAAGCTGGTTCTTTATGTTGCTTTACATGCCTTAATATATGTTTTATGGAAGTGATCATGTCATAGATGCCCATGTAATATATATATATTTGTCTGGATGTCAACCCTTTCCTCAGCCCCTGTCCTGACCTGTTTTCTGTCCACGTCATTCTTAGCATGTTGAAGCCACACCCCTTGCCTTTTTGATCCAAAGAAGGGGAGAGGAAAGATTTATTTTAAGGCAGACCTATTCTATGCTTTTGTTTAAAAAGCAAATCTATTTTCAAAATGTGCAATGTCTGAAAGGGATTGGTGATGTGTGAGGGGACCGGGGTGGCTGTACCTGGTCCCAGTCTATACCCCTCCCTCTGCCCCAGTGGCTTCCCTCCCATTCCAAAGTCATTGTAAAGGGCTGGTCCCCAGGTTCGCCTGGACTGCATCCTGCAGGAGAAGGACATTCCCTCAAAAGTCCTGGTTTAAGAATTTGACTTCACTGTCAACTTTAGAAAGCAGCCCAAGGGATGTCAAGCATGGGGGGGAGGGGCATGTCAAGTTGTCCTGTTTACAACTGCAGACGTGCAGTCCTCACACAGGCCCCTGGACCACCTCCCATCAGCCCTCTGTGAGAAAAGGCCAACAGGTTGCTGGCAGCCATCTTGAAGGATTGTCAGTCTGCTCCCTGACAGACCCAAGTCACACGGTGAGTCCCAGAGAGAGTGGCTTGGAGCTTCGTGTGTTCTCTGGTGAATGCTATGAGCTTCCCGGGCTTCTCACACTTCCTCCGGAGCCCACCCTGTGTCACACCTATTTCCCTCTAAGACTATTTTTTTTTCCCTCAGAGTTAATACAGCACTTCAGTCTGGCATCCAGACTTGAAGCCTGATTCCTGGCTGGGGAGGGTGCCCTACAGTCAATGTCAAAGCTTAAGTCTTTCCCAAGAAGGAGTCCTCAGTGCTTTGACAGGCTGTGGGCTGGAGTTCTGCCTGTGGGGGCTCAGCTTGCCAAACTCGCTTTCTGACAGGTGATGTGAGCAAGGAGGTTGGGAAGGATAGAGACCTCTCCCCCATCGGAAGGGACGTGTTTGGGAATTTTACAGCACCTTCTGGCCAGCTTTTGAAGCCTGACCTCCAACCCTGGCATTGGCTGGCCCTCTTCCCAGACTGGAAGCACTTGCTATGAGTGAACAGGACCCAGACCTAGGCCTAGGGCTAAGTACCCCTTCTGGGGAAAGTCCTGGCCACCCACATGGGGCCTTCCCAATGAATACATCACCTCCTCCACCAAAAGCCAAAAGGCTGTGATCAGATACTGCTACCGTCACTTTAAAGGTTTTTCTGAGGAAGCAAGCTTTCAAGCAGCAAGTGTGCTCTCCTGCCTTTGTGAAAGGCATGTACTTGGGGCAAGGCTACTACTGCAAGATGGAATCCCTTCCTTCCCCATAAGGTACCCTCCTCCTGGCAGCTCTTTAAACTAAGGAAAAATACTATATATAAATAAATATATATATATATATATATACATATCTATTTATGCACATATTTGGGGCCAACTTGGTTTGCTAGTGTTAGACAATAAACTAAACAAGGAAACCTATGATCTCAGTGTCTTTATTTAGTATGGAAGTGACCTTAGACAAAGAGTTAAGGTTAGATGAACAGCATCTCTGTTGGGACCACACTGTGGTGGTAGCATCCCCTGAGCATCTGTCTAGCTGACCACCCTCCCCTGGAGAAGGGGCGCCTGACTGAAGTAGGTGAGGACTGGCCTCCCTCCTTTCAGCAGCAATCTTACTAGATTAGGTACTGAAGAGCCCCAATGAGCTCTGCATTTGTATCTTGCAAGTTTGTATGAACCAATACCAGGAATAAAATGAGTGGTTTTTATCTATGATGTGTGTGTCCCTCTCTGCATCCGTGTCAGCCTTTCACTGATCTTTCCTCTGTGACAGCTCTTCACTCTCACCTCCTCAGCTGCGCCTCCTCTCAACTTCCGGACAAAACAAGTATTCAGAGCTCGCAGTAGAGAGGGTGTCCTCAGCCTGAAGCTAGGGTTGGTTGTCACAAATCAAGGTTGCGTAATGGCAGCGTCAAGTGGTACCTTCCTTGATTTGCCTCTGACTCTGATGGTGGGAACACAGAAGAAAAAATGGATCCTAAGTTTTGTCAATTACTACACAGTAATCGACGACTCTATGGCTGTTTTGGGGCACGGGGGGGGTGTGGGTGGTTGGTGGGGGACCAGAAAGACCACCTCAGTTCTCACCTAGGCTAAGCCCGTTGCAAACTCTTAGCAGATATTTGCTGAGTGTGGAGGACCCTGAAACCCTCTCCATTGGAAATCTTACAGTGAGGGATGGCTCAGGAAGCCAAATAAAGTTGAGCGTGGAGCATGTCTGTGATCCCAGGACATGGAAGCAGAGGCAGGAGGATTGAAAATTCCAGGCCAACCTGGGTTACATAGAGAGGCCCTGCCTTAAAAACAAAAAGGTTGGAGAGATGGCTCAGCGGTTAAGAGCACTGGCTGGCTGTTCTTCCAGAGGTCTTGAGTTCAATTCCCATGTTGGCTCACAACCATCTGTAATGGGATCTGACGCCCTCTTGTGGTGTGTCTGAAGACCGCTACAGAGTACTCATATAAATAGTAGCAGACAATCTGTTCCCTTTAATGTTGTCAGACCCTGTCTGCATCCCTACAGCAAGAGTAGGGATGTTCTTTTTAACATATTTAACATATATTGGTGGCATCCCCAGGAGAGCTGTGAACCAAGGACTTATAGCAGGTGTGCATGCCTATCATAAGAGCACAGAAAACTGAGGCAGAAGGATCGTGAGTTGGAAGTCGTGAGACTGGTATTTAGTTTGGTTTTTATTGCTGGGAAGAGACACCATGACCTCGGCAGCTCTTAGAAAGGAAACTGTTTACTTTGGGGCTGGCTTACAGGTTCAGAGGTTCAGTCCATTATCATCATGGCAGAAACCATGGTGGCACGCAGGCAGACATGGTGCTAGAGAGGCAGCAGAGAGTTCTAATTCTTAGTCTGCAAGGCAGCAGAGGGAAACTGTGCCACACACCTGTGATCCAAGCACAGAAATCAGGTCTCAGCTTGATGAGACCACATCAAGGTCATATGAGACCTCAAGGCCCGCCTCCACACTGGCACACTTCCTCCAACAAGGCCACACCCACTCTAACAAGGCCACGCCTCCTACCACTTCCTATGAGCCAGGTTTTCAAACACGTGAGTCTATGGGTGCTATTGCTATTCAAGCCTGCACAGTTGGTGAGATGACTCAGCAGTTAAGAGCCCTTGCTGTTCTTGCAGAGGGCCCAGGTTCAGCTTCCGGAACCCACAAGGCAGCTCACAGCCATCTTTAACGCCAGTTCTAACTTCGTCCTCTTCTAACCTCCAAGGACACCAAGGAAGACACATACTCACAATACTCATACACTGAAATAAAAATAAACCTTAACAAAACAATTCAGAACAGGAGGGGAAGCTCTGTAGTTAGGAGCTGCTCTTCCAGAGGACCTGAGTTATGTCTTCTGCACCCACATCAGGTGGCTCTCAATGGCCTGTATGAAACTCCAACTGCAGGGGACCGGTCACATTCTAAACCCTGAGCCTCTATCTGCAACCTCAGTAGACCGGAGCCTGTGGCGGTTGTCTGCTGGGAACTCTGCTGTCGTTAAGTACCACCTAGTACCACTGACTCCACAAACAAGGGCGTCCCCGCTCATGGGATGAAGATACCCAGCATGTTCCAGGGGCAGCTCTATCCACCCTTCTCAGATCACCCAAGCTAGGCTGGGTGTTTGACCAGCACAGTCCTGAACCGGCCTCAGCAGTATGCGCTTGCAGAGAGCTGCTACAGAACAATATATACGATTGCTTATTTCTCAGCTGTGGAAGGTCAGGCAGGCTCCAGACCCTCTTGGCCCAGGTACCACACCTTGGTCCCACTAGACTCTAGAGCAGTGGTTCTCAACCTGTGGGTCACGACCATTTTAGGTGTTGAAGGGTCTTTCACAGGAGTCACCTAAAACCTTAGGAAGACACAGATATTTACATTACATTACATCATAACAGTAGCAAAATTACAATTAGGAACTAACAATGAAAATTTAATTTTATGGTTAGGGGGGGAATCACCCCAACATGAAGACCTGTGTTAAGGGGTTGCAGCACCAGGAAAGTTGAGAACCACTGGTCTAGAAGACCCAAGGCTCCAAGTCTAGAGTCTAGACCAGTAATTTTACTACTGTTATGAATCATCATGTAAGTATCTGATATGTAGATGGTCTTAGGCAACCCTGTGAAAGGATCATTACCCACAGACACACACACACATCACACACACACCATTGCAAGGGCTTGAAGCCCTCAGGTAGAGAACCACTGCCCTAGAGCATCCCTAGAGTGGGGTACAGGGCTGAGGTGTTTTAAACAGAGAAATTTGGACCACTGACTGGGTTCTGTAGCCTCGGATCTTTATCTGACGATAGTGTCTATTCCTAAGAAGTTCTTGAGAAAAGAAAAGAAAAAAAGTGGATGAAAAAGCACTTTTGAAAAGTTGAATTCATTTACAATCATCACAGAGTGTAGTGGTGACATTGAGAAGGTCCCGAGCTGCCTGCAGGGCGTGATGGCTGGAAGGGTGAATGTTTAATTAGCTTCTTCCTTCACTCAATATGGCTTTTGCTGAAGACTCGCTGGCCAGCCAGGGAGCCTCTAGGGCGCCCCCTCCTGCTCACATACATGCATCACTCTTTCCCATGGTGGCCAGTTGAGGAGGCAGCTACAGGCTGAGGACCAGTCTGGCTGTTCTATGGTCAGACTCCTTCCTCGGGTTGGCCTTGTGGAGGCTCCTCCCCAGGAGGGTGGATTGTGGACACCGAGCTCCAGTGTCTAGAAAATCATACCAGGAAAGTCCACTTCAGAGGCCTCTTGTCCCTGGTCCCGGTGGGCTACATTAGGAGTGATGGAAGAAAGTATTCCTAGCTGATGTTTGATATCGTTTGGGAGCAGTTTAGAAGCATAATTTTTAGATATAACAGCCTATTAGTATAAGACTAATAACAGCAATAGTAATCAATATAACTATACTAGAATAGCAATTACTAACTCATTAAGTGCTTACATGATTAATCAAGGTACCCAGATCAATGCACTGGTATATTGCACCTCAGTAATGCTCATTATACCACCCTCCCCCAATGTGCTAGGTACTATTCTTAGTCAAGAAACTGAGGCACAGAAATTTTAAATAGAAACCCTGAGGTCTCATGCATGACATCAGAGCTTTTGGGTTTTAATGACTGCCATACTGCCCCCTAGTGGGTGTTTAGAAGATTTGCAAGAGAGCCGTTGGCTATTTCAAGCATGGGAGGCAAAAATGGCTAGCTTTTAGTTGTTGCACTGAATAGCACAAAAACATCCAAAACAAGACTTTCCCCAGTCCTCGGCAAACCCCTTTAGAGTGTTAATGCCTGGACCAAAAAGTGCTTCTCAAATAAGCTTATCCAATGTCAATTCATCATACTACTAAAACAATTGTGTGGGCTTTTAAGTTTTTTAGAATAAGTTTCGTGAGCAGCTCTGTGAGGCTATTGTGAAGAAACTTAAGTGGAATATGACATACTCTCAAATTATCAAAGAACACATCTCATGTACTGACAACACATATGATTATTATAACAGTTTATAACAGTTCATGCAACCGAGAGTTCTTTCAATGTCGCCAGGCTGCGGTGCTGAAGAGCAAAAAAACTGGTTGCAAAGTATCTGTCTGAGGTGACCAGAGCATCCCAAAATCATTGAAGAGAGCCCTCAAACCAGTGGTTCTCAACCTGTGGGTCATGACCCACTTGGGAGTCATACATCATATATCCTGAATATCAGACCTGTGGTCCATGACCTTCTTGGGGGTCATGCATCAGATATCCTGAATGTCAGATATTTATGTTATAGTTCATAACAGTAGCAAAAAATTACAGTTATGAAGTACCAACAAGACAATTTTATGGTTGGGGGTCACCACAACACTATCAGCTGTATTAAAGGGTCACAACATTAGGAAGGTTGAGAACTGCTGCCTTAAACAGATGTCTCTGGAACAAAGCTTTGAGGAACTATTTCAGGGGCTAGAGAAACAGCTCAACAGATCAAAGTGTGTAGTGGTCCTTCAGAGGACCTGAATTTGGTTTCCAGCACCCACATCAGACAGCTTACAACACCTGTAACTCCAGCTGCAAAGCATTGCGTTCAACAGGCACCTGCACATCACACACACACACTCACACACACACTCACACACACACACACACACTCACACTCACACACACACACTCACACACACACACTCACACACACTCACACACACTCACACACACACACACACACAGACACACACACTCACACACACACTCACACACACACACACACACTCACACACACACTCACACACACACACACAGACACACACACTCACACACACACACACACTCACACACACACACACACACTCACACACACACACTTAAAAGTAATAATGATAATAAATATAATAGTAATAATAACAACAATAATAAGCTGTGAGTTCCAGATCGGCTTCAAGTCCCAGGATAGCCAGGACTACGCAGTGAGACCTTATCTCAAAAAAAGTACTAAAAACTTTCATATTTTCCCACTCTTTCCATTTTCCCTTAATTTTTAAAGTTTTCCGTTGAGGTCAGAGGGTAATTTTGTGGATTTGGATTCCTTCTCCAGCTTTGTGAGGGTTTCACCGCGCCTTTATCCTTCAGGTCTGATCCTTTACATTTACGTTTTGTATAAATGTTGGTGTCTCTGTCTTCCTCTGATGCTATCAGAGGATCCACTCGTGATTGCCTTTCTCAGTCCATCCACTGTTGCCCATTGATCTTTGGGAATTTAGTCCACTGTGGCCATTTAAACGACATCACGGTGCACTTCATTCCACCTGGGATGGCATTTCACGGCAGATATGCGTCTGCTAGCCACCATAAGCCCATTCGGTGTTGTGACAATGGGCCCACACAGCCCGCTTCCCTGCAGACACCACACGCCTCCCTCTGATCTGCCCCTCTTTTCCATTCCTACACTCCCCTGTTTCCTCTTGCTATATACAATTACCTGGGCACCGTGATTATCTGACACATACATTTTGTGGGGTTTTGTTTCTTTGTTTTCAGTACTAGGGAATGGAATCTAGAGCCAGAAACAGAATCTAGAGCTCCAGTCACGTCAGGAAAGCATACTACCATTCTGTAATTAATAGACCCAACCCTTTTAAATTAATTTCTTAAATTTTTATTATTTTATGTGTGTGAGAGTTTTGTATATGTGTGTCTGTGCACCATGTGTGTGAAGTGCACAGAAGCCAGAAGAGAGCATTGGATCCCCTGGAACGGGAGTTACAGATAGTTGTGAGATACCGTATAGTGCTGGGAATTGAACTCAGGACCTCTGGAGGAGCAGTCATTGCTCTTAACCACTGAGCCATCTCTCCAGTCCCAGATCTAGCCCTCTTAAAAATTTATTTATTTATCTACTTATTTATTTATTTATTTAGATTATAATTTACATCATTCCCCACTTCACTCCCTTTCCTTTCCTCCCCCCAGATCCTCCCATAATCCCCTCCTTGCTCTTTTTCAAATTCATAATCTCTTTAAAAATAATTGTTCTTACACACACACACACACACACATATATATATATATATTCATATATGTTACACACACACACACACACACCACAGAAATACAATCTGCTCAGTCTCTACAGTGTTACTTGTAAATGTGCTTTTTGGAGCCGACCGTTTGGTATTGGATAATCAATAGGTGTGCTCTTCCCTGCGTAAGACTGTGTCTCCCGATTCCAGCGTTTCTTAGTTGCCTATGGTTCTTTGTATAGAATTGAGGCCTTCTGGGCTTCCCAGCTCCTCCGTGTTAGCATGCCCCTTGGTGTCAGCCATGTTCAGCTCACGTGTGGGCAGTAATGTTGGTGAGGCATTATGGGTGTAGCTTTTGACATTCCTAGGAGACACTACTCACAACTAATTCTCTGATCTTCTGGCCCTTATAATCTACACACACACACATACACGCAGAGAGAGAGAGAGACTGACTTCCAAAATCCTCCCTGAGCCTTAAGGTTTTGGAGTTGTTTTGTAGATGTATCCATTAGGACTCTATCCCTTAGATCCAAAAGCACAACTCTGCATCTGACTGGTTGTGCTTTTCTGTAGTGGTTTCCACCGGATGCAAAGAGGCAAGACGAAGACTCCATTTCCCAGGCTAGACCTTGAAGAAAGACTCTATTCAAATATTTGGTTTTGAGGTGTGATCTCATTAAGTTTTTCAGACTGACCTTGAACTATAATTGTGGAAGGTCTTGAACATGTGACCCTCTTGCTTTAGCCGTGGAGTAGCTGGGACGAGAGGCCCGTATGGCTCCTAGGATCAGGTTTTAGCTGAGTGTTTGCTCCCTCCTATTTGGGGTGGGAGGTGTGCTCTTCCTGAAGAAAGGCTCTTAGTAGACAGTACAAACTGACCCCACACTCACTGTGGAGCCCAGACTGGCCTCGAACTTGAGCTTCTCCTGCCTTGACCTCCTGAGGGCTAAGATCACAACCCTGTGCCACCATGCCACTGCATACAGTGATTCAAGGTTACCGGATGCTTGTTTTTGTATCTGAGACAAAGTCTCAGGAAGTAGTCTTGAGTGGCCTGGCACCCACTCTATAGACCAGGCTAGACACCAATTCAAAGAGATCAGCCTGCCTCTGCTTCCTGAGTAGGGAATTAAAGGCAGGTGCTGCCACATCCAACTTGCCTCCTGCTTTCTATTTCTTTTAAATTCAGACACCAGTTATCAGGCATAGTTTTGGCCTGTTTCCTGTGCATCTTCTTCTTCTTCTTCTTCTTCTTCTTCTTCTTCTTTTTTTTTTGAAATCTTATGTATTTATTTAGAGTGTATCTCTCTGTCTGTCTGTACAATATGGAGTTACAGGCAGTTGTGAGCTGCCTGGCATGGGGACATGGGAGCCGAGAACCAAACCCAGGTCCTCTGGAAGAGCAGGAAGTGCTTTTAACCACTGAGCCATCTCTCCAGCCCCGTACACATCTCCTTGCAGGCCTTGCCTGATCATCTGTATCCTGAGAGACATCATCATGTCTCAGAAATTATTCTCATGTTCCTTTTCAGTGTGGCTTTCAGTTTTTTTTTTTTTTTGGTTTTTCGAGACAGGGTTTCTCTGTGTAGCCTTGGCTGTCCTGGAACTCACTCTGTAGACCAGGCTGGCCTCGAACTCAGAAATCCACCTGCCTCTGCCTCCCAAGTGCTGGGATTAAAGGCGTGCTGCCACCACCGCCTGGCTGGCTTTCAGTTTTCAATGGCTCCATGACATCGTGGAGTTTAGCTGTGGATGTCAGTCATGTCACCTGAGAGTGTCATGTCAGGATTAGGGCCGCATTACAAAGGGGACCTGGTCACAGCCCCCTTGGAAATGGGAGAAACATCATCAGAAACCATCTGCCTCATCTCTTTCTTAAAAAGATTTTTAAAAAATTATTTTATAACCGGTCGGTGGTGGTGCATGCCTTTAATCCCAGCACTTGAGAGGAAGAGGCAGGTGGATTTCTGAGTTCAAGACCAGCCTGGTCTACAGAGTGAGTTCCTGGACAGCTAGGGCTACACAGAAAAACCCTGTCTCACTCCCCCCAAATTATTTTATGTGTTTGCTTGCCTATAGATATGTTTGTGTACCGCATGCATGCCTGGTCCTATTGAGACAAGAACAGAGAACAGGAGTCACAGATGACTGTGAGCTGTCAGGTAGATGCTGGGTTCCCCTGCAGGAGCAGCAAGGGCTCTTAACTGCTGAGCTAGCCCGTGAGGCCCCATCTGCCTCTTTGTCAGGCTTATAGAACGGGGAAGGATGTTCCCGTGTCTGTCTAGCTACACAGGTTCCCTATCTGTCTCATCTTCTTCTGAGACCGATTCTCTACCTACTCAACCTCACCACTCCATAGGAGCGAGGCGGAAGGAGGGGGAAACTTGGAGGCTTTGCTGCCTAACTCCATGCGACACCTACACCCTTGGTTTATGTAAATCTGACTTCCCTTAGGTCTCATATAGGTTTTACTCATGAATCTGGGCCCCTAGTATCTTTCATGTGTGCTAGCACAAAACAAAACAAAAACAAACAAATAAATAACCAGCACATTTTAAAGCTGGTGTGGTAGGTGATAACATGACTTGAATCTCAGCACTGGGGTGGCAGAAGCAAGTAGATTTCTGTGAATTCAAGGCCAGCCTGGTCTACATAGTGAGCTCCAGTCTAGCCAGGAGAGATTGTCTTAAAAAAAGGGGGGGGGGGCGGGCATCATTCCACCTCTTCCCATACTCTCTACCAATCTACCAAACAGGTGAGAAAACCAGGCGCGCCCAGACCCTTGCCTTTCCATTTCCAAGCTGTTCAGAGGAGGTGAGCCAGAAAGGACCTTGTGGATGTCAGTTTCAGAACCGGTCTGTATCTTTAAGTAACCATTCGTGTGGGGGAATGTGGGAGGGTGAGAGTTAATGATTTACCAGAGGCTCTGTCACTGTTGCCAAGGGTCAGCTTCCCGGGAACATGCCCAGGATCGGTCCTCGGGGCTCTCCACTAGCCAGCTGACCAGGAAGGCCCCCCAGCGGACTGAAACATGATCTCCATCACCGAGTGGCAAAGTGAGTAGTCTGGCTGGTGGGAGCCTATGGGGCTGTGGAGGGGGTCCCTACTAGGGTGAGTTCTCTTCTCAAGCTGGTTCTTCCGCCAGTACCTATCTACAAATGTGACCTCTGGAGCCAGCAGTTGGAAGCTGCTATGTTGGCATCCTCGAAGTCGCAGGGTCAGGGCGAGTGTGACCTCTGCCTTGTAGAGGATGGGGCCAGCCCACGCCCTCAGGCCACCTGAGGCAAATTCACAAGGCAGGCTGAGCCCATCTCACAGGTAGTTCTGAGAACTAGGATGCCTCTGCCCATTCAGACATCACCCCAAGACCTCAAGGTCTTCTGTGGCTCTGGGTCTGTATGCTCACCCCAAACATCCCTATTTTTTCTTTAGGGGACTAGGTAGGAGGCAGCCTGGGAAGAGCAGGTTGTTCACAGGGAGGAGAGAGCTAAGGCTTCACTGGGTGAGTTGCCTAGCTTCTGAGCCTACTCTCTCCTCAGTGAACCTACGGTAACTGCTTTTTGCCAAGCACTGTGCCAACACAGAAGGGAATACCAAGAGCAAGACAGCCATGCCCTCTGCTTACCCTGAAGAAGTGACTGTGTAGCAGGTCAGATGGTAATAAGAGCCCCCTCCCAACCTAAAGCGAAACAGAGTAAAGGGGCCGTGGAGTTTGAACTATGTGTATATATGAGGGTATTCATATCTGTTATCCAGGGAAGGCTTTGTTGGAAAGGGTCCTTAACGCAGAAGACTACAGGAAGTGAGAGGGTAGGCTCTGCAGCCCTCCGCAGGGAGAAAGTTCCAGGAAGAGGGAACAGTCATGCACAAATGACACATTGCATCCGTGGTGTGTGAGGCCCAACAAAGAGGCTGGTGTGACTGAAACATTATAGGCAGAAAGGAGAGCTTGGGTGAGGAGAGTTCCAGAAAGGTAGCCCATGCTGGACCACTGTGTAGATGGCAAAGTTTGGAGCGTGCTGTACGTGAGAGCTGTATTGCATTTGAAAAGCTCACTTTGGCTGCTGAGGGAAAGTATACTGTAGAGGATGGGGGCAGCAATGAAGAGACCCTTCCAAGGTGGGGGGGGGGAGCGCAGGATGTGAGCTGCACAGAGATAGGAAGTGGTTCAGTGGGCCTGTTTGGAGGAATTTTCTGGAAGACGGAGTGTGAGATATGAAGGGATAAAAATCAAGAATACCTCTCTGGTGCTGCCTGGGGAGTGTTCTGGAAAGGAAGCAGGAGTCAGGTATGAATAGGCTGGCGTGCTTGTCTCAGACATCCAGGATAGACTTCAGGCAGGGAGTAGAGGGTAAGGGTCTGAACTCCAAGGGACTTTTCCAGAAAGAGAAATGTGGGAGTCAACAACACATAGATAGCTGGTGCTAAACCAAGAGAATCCCTAGATCCCAGGGCACAACCTTTCAGCCTCCCCAGTCCACGGAGCCTCTGGGTGCAGATGTTACTGTTCTGGGAGCTGTCCTGGGCACTGTGAAATTTCAGCAGTACCTCTGGCCACCCAGCAGGTGACAGCAGTCAACCCTCTGATACCTTGTGACAACCTAAATATCTCCTTACAAATCTCACCAAAACTGCTTCCCCTGCATTCCCACCTTGCAACTGAGGGGGTAAGAAGAAAGGACAGCTGAGCCCTGAGGCAGGGGCATGCTGATGTGCTATTAAGCTCATTAGCCCTCAAGTGTGGTAATTTGCTCTTAGAGGCTGTGACAAGTCCTGTGATGCTTGGTCCTATGAGAGGGAGAAAGGACAAGATTGCTATCAGAGCAGAGAGGACAGGCTTCCCGGAGGAGCTAGCATTTAAAGCACAAAGAGAGTGTTCCACACAGGAGACCTCATATACAAAGGTCCTGGGGCAAGAAAGCATGGGCTTCATAAGAAGTCAAAGGCAGTGGTGTAAGAGGAGTCAGGGAAGTGGGGGGCTCGAGAGAACATGCAAGATGTTTGAGATCCCCTCCCCATACACAGGTATGTATAGAAAATGGTCCCTGCTCCATTCCAAGCAGGTGGGATGAGCAGGATGCTATGTGAGCAGCCGGTCCCCTTTCAGTCCTTGAGCTCTGTGTGGAGCACTAGGGACAGGAGTTGTGACAAGCAGGAAACCAGAGGCCAATGGAGACTGTGTGAGGGAGGGGTTCAGGAGAGATGAGGATGACTGGGAGTGACTTGGCAAGAAGGAAGAAGCATGGCGGGTTTTGGATGCTTCTGGAAGCAGCTGCCTGATACCAGATTAGACAGGGTGGGTGGCGGGCGCCTCAAGGGACTTGGCAGGCAGTGGAGATGCTGGGGGCACGGGATAAAGAAAGGAAGGCTGATCACAGCTTGGGACCGGGTGGCGTACAGAGTGCCAGAGAGAAAACCAAGCTGACAGCTAAGCCAGCAGTGGGGTCTCAGGCATCCTGGGCGCGAGAGATAAATGTCGACATTGTCAGCACACAGGCAAGCATTTAAAAACACAGGAAGGTGTGGGGAAACAGAACGAGGAGATGCAGGAGCTGGGCCCAAACCCTGAATGAGCCAAATCACAGAAGAAAGAAGGAGTTGGCAAAGGAGGGGTGGGGAGGTACAGCTAGCCAGTGAGGGGCGGGGGTGGGGATGGGGGAGGTACAGGTAGCCGGTGTGTGTGTGTGTGGGGGGGGGGGGTTACAGCCAGCCGGCAGGAAGAAAATCAGAAAATATCCTGGGAGCCAAGAGAAGAGATTCCAGCCAGGCAGTGGCCTGCTGCCCAGTGCCAAGGGCTGACACCCACTTGGAGATTGGGGTTATCAATGACCAAAACAAGAACACTTTCTGCAGAAGTGGAAACAACTGGGTTGGTTAAGGTTACATTTCAGGGTCTCAACTGTGTTTAAGACCCGGGTGGGCATCACACCCCATCAGGGTTCAATTCCGTTTATGAAGTGGAGTTTACTACAGCTCCTTGGCAAGTCAAGTTAAGGTGTGAACTGTGTCGGCTGTTGCAGGGCCATCACTGTCTGTCACTACGGTCAACTCTCCTTCGTCTGGAACAATTCTGTCTGAAAGTCATTTGACGAAACACGAAGGGGTACTCAAAGCGGGGTGTCAGAGCCCCAGTCTGTGGGCAGTGTTCCATGGGTAGCCAAGATGAAGTGTGGAGGGTGTTCCTATGGGGTAGAGGTAGGGCCCTTGGGACGGATATTCTAGGTTGTCAACTTGACTGTATCTGGAGTGACCACAACCCAGAAATGGAAGGCACACCTGTGATCCAGATCTTGAGGCTGGAAGACACAAGCTTTTGATGCAGATCTTGAGACACACCTTTAATCTGGCCCATACCTTCTACTGGAGGCTACATAAGGACAATGCAAGAAGGAAAGGCTCATTCATTCTTTGCCTACTTACACTTACTTGCCAGCACATCTGTTGGAACCTACTTCTTCAGGATTCCAGCTTATACAGAAGACCAGCTGAAACAACTGGCCTTGTGGGACAGAGCAAATAGTTCATTCATGGACTTGCCATTCACAGCGGCCCATCGTTGGGTTAGTTAGACTGCAGCCTGTAAGTCATTCCAGTAAATTCCCTTTATAGATATAGATTCACGCCATAAGATCTGTGACTCTAGAGAATCCTGAATCTTCAGAAGATCGGTGTCATGTTGAGTTTCGACTGGGAAGTATTCCAGTCAAGTATAGTAAAGATAGCACTTGGTGATGAACTGTGCTCTTCTCTTATGAATGATATTATAGGCATTCACGGGTACAGCTTGAACGGGGTCTTAGGGCTAGACAATAGAAATATGCAAACAAGCAAAAAAAAACAAACATGAAAAACCAAGTGTGTTCAGGACAGGCATACAGACATCTTAACAAAACAAAACAAATAGCAAAACCAAGAAAATGTCTACACTGTGGCTCCACGTAGAGGGAAGGGGATGTTATGAGATTGGAGTCATGGTGTGTATTTTTCTGGCAAGGGTAAGGAGATAACAGACTTTTGCTGTTTTTGTTGTTGTTATCAGACAGAGTCTCACTATGTAGCCTTGGCTGGCTGGAACTCACTATGTAGACCAGGCTAGCCTGTGACTCACAGAGATCTGTCTACCTCTGCTTCCTGAGTGCTGGAATTAAAGGCATGTGCCACCATGCCCAGCTGATGACATATGTCTAAAACACTATATACATTGTTTTGTAACAAATACTTGAAACATGACTGGAACAGCAATGAGCTCCCACAGTCCCAGTCGTGAAGGCTGAAGAGAGAACTTTGCAAGTTTAAGGCCAGCCTAGGCTACAGACCATGACCCTGTCTCGGGGGTGGGAGATTGGATGTAGCACTAGCATAGAACACTTGTCTAGCACATGCTAGCACATGGAGCAAAGCCCCGGGTTCAAGTACCACTACTGCAACAAATTCCAAACATCTTTATCATTCATTAAAGCAATGTGGTATAGTCCTCCTCCACCAAGCCACCTGCAGGATTTTGGTGAGCAGACACCTTGTCTCCAAGGGTAGAAACACCACAAAGAGACAGCCATTCTAAGGTCTCGTGGGTGTTGCATTCTGCCCAGCTGTCCTGGGTGCTGAGAAATTTAATTCAGGCCAGTGCCTTTGGGAATAGAAGGAGAAATAAGGCTAGACATGTCACGAAGGCTTGTCAGAAACCTGACATTCTAACCCCACAAAGCAAATAACTCACAGATGATACCACCTCATCTGTTTCCATGGCTGCACTCAAAAAACATTAAAATTGAGGCTGGAGAGAGGGTTCAGCATTTCAGCGGGCTCACTGCTCTTCCAGAGGACCCGAGTAAGCCCCTACACCAGGAGGCTCATAGATGCCTGCAGCCCCAGCTCCAGGGTATCTGACTGCTTCTTCTGGCCTCTGCAGGTGCCCACACACATGGCATGCCAACACACAGAAACACACATATACATAAGGGAAAATGAAAAGCTTTTTTTCAAAGATGTATTTATTTGTATGTATACAAGTGCCCTACCTGCGTGTACACCTATGCACAGAAGAGGGCATCAGATCCCATTATGGTTGTGAGCCACCATGTGGCTGCTAGGAATTGAACTCACAACCTCTGGAAGAGCAACCCTCTTAACTGCTGGGCCATCTCTCCAGCCTCTTTTTTCTTTTTAATTGGAAATCAAGTGTTGGCAAGGGTGTGGGAGCCTTATGCCCTGGGGACAGGAGAGTGAAGGAAAGCAGCCAGTCTGGAAAACAGTACCTCAGCTTCCCAGATATCAGAGGGAGATCACTGTGCCACCCAGCAACCCCACTTCTGGATGTAAACCAAAAGACCGGAAAGCAGGATCCGTTTGTTTATTTGTTCATTTGTTTGTTTGTTTTGATGAGTGCTTTGTAGCCCACAATAGTCCAAAACAGCCAAGGATGACATAAACTCAGGTCTCTTCTGCCTCCACTCCCCAAGTGCCAGGATTACAGACCTACATGCTCAGTTGTGAGAGCACGATCTCCAAGATTATAACTTCAAACAGAAGTAACTTTTTAAGATTTATTTATTTTATGTATGTGAGTACACTGTTACTGTCTTCAGACACACCAGAAGAGGGCATCAGATCCCATTACGGATGGTTGTGAGCCACCATGTGGTTGCTGGGAATTGAACTCAGGACCTCTGGAAGAGCAGTCAGTGCTCTTAACCCCTGAGCCATCTCTCCAGCCCCAGAAGAAACTTTTGAGGTTTGATTTTATGTGCATTTGGCATTTTGCCTGTACGTATGTCTGTGTGAGGGTACCAAGTTCCCTGGAACTGGGGTTATAGACAGTTGTGAGCTGCCATGTGGATGCTGGGAATTCAACCCAGGTTCTCTGGAAGAGCAGCCAGTGCTCTTGACCACTGAGCTATCTCTTTAGCTCCAGAAGAATCTTTAGAAGATTGTGATAGATGGAAGGGTAGCTGTTATATGTTTCCATTACTGTAAGGTTCCTAGAATTGGCAAATTCAAATGAAGGGGAAGTTTATAGATTGGTGGATAAAAACCTCAGTTTTGTAAGACCTGGCAAAAGAGGATGATGATGGCAACCCAGTAGTACCAGCACTTTGAAGCTCCACAGGAATGAACATTAAAAGGTGCTTAGCTGCTACTCAGGAGGCAGAGGCAGGAGGATTATGAATTCAGATCAGCCTGAGTTATATGGGAGACCCTGTTTCAAAAACACAAATCTAGAAAAGAAGTTAAGATGGTAAGGTACACATTATACATTTCCAAAATTTAGAATGAAAAGTTTTTAGCGTGTTTATGTGTGTGTGTGTGTATGTATGTGTGTGTGTGCTGGTGCACACAACTGAGTGTATGTGTGTGCTGGTCAGTGTGTGTACCACATGCATGCAGTACCTATGGAAACCAGAAGAGGGCACTAGATTCCCCCAAAACTGGAGTTAGAGGTAGATCGCCATTGAACCCGGGCCTCTGTAAGAGCTGCCAATGTTTTTAATCTCTGAGCCAACTTTCCAGCCCAATTTTTAATATAGTTTTAAAACAAAATAGCTTGATGAGTAGTCATCTGTTGCCTATCACAGTGGCAGAGAGTCAAATTTACACTTCCAGATGTGGTGAGAAGGACTTCAGACCAAGGAACTCACGTGTCAGAAGTGCACATCACATACCCAAAATACAACACTTGACCAAAGTGCTCTGACTGCCCCTACTTCTGCCTGGTGATCATTGGCTTTGTTAACTCTTGTGGCCTTCAATGATGCCTGTGGGACATTGCTAATGGGTAGGGACATTGTTAGTGGCAGCCAACCCTGGGAGCTCACGACTCTACTGAGCTGAAATTAGAGGAGACTAGGAAGGAGCGTAGGCCTCTGCTTCAGGACGGGTGGTGGGTCAGCACGAGAGCCAAGGAGAGTGGGGAGCGTCTGGAGCCTGTGAGCTGGGTGTGGCCCCGAAGATCTCAGTTGCAGGAACAGAATAGGCAGGTTGTTGGGTCCAGTCAGAGCCCAACCCTGAAAACAATGTCCTACAGGCAGAAACGGGAGCTGCCTTGTCAGAACGTGAGGACACAGTACTGTGAAGGTTTCCCGGGAGCTCAACAGAACCTGCCCGTCTTCCACCTCCTGGGCAGCCTTCCCCTGGGAGCCCACACAGAACTCCTGACCTGTGGGTTGGGAAAGCTCAGGCTCTCCTTACCTCTTACAGAAATTGGCGTGGGCATCACCGGCTTCGGAGTCTTCTTCATCCTCTTTGGGATACTCCTGTACTTTGACTCCGTGCTCTTGGCTTTTGGAAATGTGAGTACCCCAGCACTAGTTACCTCTCCCGGATAGCCAGGAGGGTCAGCCCCAAGTTCCTTAGATCCTGGCCATTCAGGGTTAGATGAGGACTTGGGGGGGGTGTGGACCTAAGAGCCCATGGGCATGGAGAACCTGAGGTTATTACACCAAACTCTAGGTGAGGTTCTGTGGCTCCCATGATGAATTAGACTCTGTCCCTGCCATTGGATCCCTGCGTCTAGGGACATGGATGTAACTGGTACCTACATGGCTGTGGAAAAGCTAGAGGAAGATAAGCACTTCCTTATGAAATGGGGGGGGGGAGCTGGGAGGAAGGAATGCATGGAAGATGCTTGGGAAGAAAATGGAGCATAAAACGCTCACAGAGAGATGTAACACTGAGAGAGAAGGCATGGTGGAGATGTGGGTGGGGCATGGAACATACTAGAAGAAAGCTGGAGAATTCAACTCTGTGGAAGCCTGGGCCCTCATAACAGGACCAGTGTGAAGGTTCTGGCAGAACCACTAAGAAGGAGCTCTTTTGGAGCTGTGGGTACAATTTCTTGTCTGTAAAAGGAGAGGATCCCACTCCCCAGTGGCTTCTATATGATGAAAAGCTTGGAGCTGAGGAACTGGGTGGGAAACTAAAGACCTTCGAGTCCATCCCTCTGCCTCAGGGCATTTCTGTTCAATACTAGCTAGAGTCATCCCCAGCTCTGGGATTGAGCCCCACTATTGGGTCACCCCCGCCACCCAGCCCTGGAGACGGGGTGGAACTTGCACACACACCCTGTCCTCATTTCCCTGGGCCTGCAGCTGCTGTTCCTGACTGGCCTCTCCTTCATCATCGGCCTGAGGAGAACCTTTTCCTTCTTCTTCCAACGGCACAAGCTCAAGGGAACCAGCTTCTTCCTGGGGGGTGTCGCCATTGTGCTGCTGCGCTGGCCCCTGCTGGGCATGCTCCTGGAGGCCTATGGGTTCATTAGCCTCTTCAAGTGAGTACCATTTTCCTCAGCCTCAATACACCATGGTTTAGGAAGAAGGCAAGGTTCAAATCTCTAATCTCACTCATTGAAGACACTGGGGTTCACTTCCCAGTCTGGCCCTGGGAAGAATCAGGCATCCATCTCTTGTCAGGCCTAGCCATTTTGAAAGGCTTTAAAGGTCACCTTGTCCTGGGGATGCTGAGGCACAAGGCCACACCCACGTGAACACAACCTCTAGCCACCATCTGAGCCACGAGCTCAGTCATTGGCGAAGACGTTCCCCATTCCAGCTAGTAAAGAGAAGGCATCAGGCCAGGATAACAATCGTAATCATAAGAGTAAGTCACTGAATGTGCATCCTTTGACCTTGACTTTATGTGAAGTCCTATGACATAGGCACAAATGCGGCCAGGCACGTTTGAAACCTGGCCATGTGTTCTGAGAGGTGAGGGGTGTGTTCAGCATGTACAGTGTCAGTAGGAGACAGAGCCTCCGTGTGACTGTAAGATGCCGGGCCCCAGCTGTGGTTCTCATCCACTTTACTTCACTGCCCCTTTCCACAGAGCCCAGGACACGTCTGTCCCCAGGGCCCAGCTGCTCTCAGAGGAGACTAAATCTGAGCCTTTGAGTAGGAGCTACCTTACCGCTCCCCTCCTCGGCCATCACTGACCACTGTCCACCTCCATTTCTAGGGGCTTTTTCCCTGTCGTCTTTGGCTTCCTGGGCAGTGCATTTAACATCCCCTTCCTGAGCACGGTGAGTAGAGTGTGGGCTTGGCAGTGGTGTCTGGGGTGGGCGAGCACATGCTGTTGACTAAGACGCAACCCTAGGGGCAGTAGACCCCTCCCCTATATTCTCTGAGACATACCCACCCCGGGTCCGATCCGCCTCTCCCTGTTCCTTCTCCATTTAATAAGATCAAAAGTCAGGGCCCAGTAGGCTGGAGTGGCTAAGGCATGGGCGGAGAGTAGGCAGCCATTAACAGCTCCCCAAGCAAAGAAATGAAAACTCTAGGTGACCCAGCCAATATATACCTAAGATTTCTGGTATACTTGGTTAAGTCTGGGCTACAGGCATATATAGCAGCTGGTGACATCAAGCAAAAGCAGGGTGTGGTGTTCTGGGCCCTACACCCATCTCTGAAGTACCTTACAAGAGCACACTGAGACATCTAGGGAGGGGCCAGAGTGTACAACTTAGAGCGCTTGCCAGCTGGGCACGCACACAGCACCCCCCCTCCGCCTCCCTGCCTCCCCGCCCCCTCCACTCCCCTCTCCCCCTCGCTCCCCCACATGTAGCGTAGCAGAGGCCCGCATCTCAAGGCCAGCCAGGTAATAGCCTGGATATTGAGTCTGCTTCCCACTCTTTGTCTGGAATAATGATTCCTGGTTCCCACAGCTGTTCCAGAAGCTTCAAGGCTCCTCCAGCTCAATGGTCTGAACCGCCCGCGTGAGCGCCTTGAACTTGGATTGTTGGGGGAGGGGCTGGAAGAGAAACAGGGGCTGTCTTCATGGGCCCCCTCCCCAGCACTGACTCACCTCCCATCACACAAGGGCGTCTCCGAGTCCAGAAGAAAGATGGAGCTCAGTGACGGATCTTAACCCCCCAAGTCATCTCAAGAGACTGCCAAGAGCAGAGATCCTGGCCATGAGACCCAGCTAGGGCTGGACACAAAATTTCCATCCTGACCTTATGCAGGAGAGTGAAGATTAAATCCCCGAGCTGTGAATGTATCTGAGATTTGGAGTTGATGTCTGCGGCACGGCGTATCCATCCCAGCCTTAGGGCAAGCCTGCAACACTGCCCTCAACCCTGATCCCACAAGACGCTACCAAAGCTCGAAGAGTCAGACCCTGTCTTTGGCATAAAGTTCATGCTGGCACTGAACATCCTAAAGGGTTTGATGTGATTCTAAGCCTTAGTTAACATTAGGCAACTGTGGGAACTGTCCCCACGCAGCATCAGGAAGACTACTGCAGCCATGAGGGGACCACTTCCCCAGAGGACGCAGTAGCTAGAGCTGGAGCAGAAACAGCCTTGTGCATGGGGGTGGGTGGTGCTACTCAGAGAACCCAGCCTGACAGAGGAGCCGGTCCTTGTTCTGGGGGAGCCCCTCATCTCATGGTAAAAGAGTTGTTGTTTTGTTTTGTTTTATTTTTCTGAAACAAGGTCTTAGGTTGGCCTGGAACTCCCAGTCATCCTGCATCAAGTACCCCAAATGGTAGAATTATATGTATGATGCAATTGACTGGTTTAAAGGAGTCCATGTGGACCAAAGAAAAAGCATAGGGCAGGCTTTGGTGGCACACACTTTTAATTTCAATACTTGGAAAGCAGAATCAAACATCTCTGAGTTCAAGGTCAGCCAAGGCTACATCGAGCCCCTGTCTCAAATCAAATCAAATCAAATCAAATTAAATCAAATCAAATACAAACAAACAACAACAAAAACCTTGAGGGAAATAAGGAGGGAGGGAAGGAAAGATCAGAGTTATTGTCAGCATTCACTGAGCCCCTTCTTTTTATGCCTAGCAGTGGAGTAGGTGTCAGGTATATATATATATATATATATATGATGTATATATGACAGGGAGACCTGCTCCTGCCCTTAGAGCACTGAGAGCTGTTCCCTCCCCACATCTGCTTTCTCAAAGCTCAGTAACAGCAAACACAAAATAAAAATAGCCATTCCCTCTCCCTTCCTCCCTTCTATATTACTATAATTATTATTTTTGTTTTGAGAGAGGATCCCACTCTGTAGAACAGGCTGTCTGTAGACTCAGAGCTCTGCCTGCCTATACCTCCCAAGTGCTGTGATTGGAGGAATGTACCACCACACCTGCCTCTCTTTGATTTGGGAGACAAGATCTCACTCTGTTACCCATCCCGGCCTGGAGCTCTCTGGGTATCCCAAACAGGCCTAAACTTACCATCCAGGAGGTAGAATTACATGTGTGAGATGCTAGGACCAGCTGTGCCTGCCTTCCTAACAGCCAGCGTCTTATATAACTGTCCAGCACATTTGGCCATGTCATATCACATGCTTGTCAAACCCCTGTGTCATGCAGGTGCTCAGTAATTAGTGGGAAAGGGAGGGGAAAAGAACCCTGGGATCCACCCCCGGTCTCAGTCCACGGAGCAGGAGCCAACTCTGGTGGAGGCCAATCTGACCTGGCTTTCTCTCAGAGAGGGCAGCATGTGGGCATTGAGGAGACTCTGGGTCAGACTGTGCCCTGCTCCTCCCCCTCCTCCAGCCTGTGTGTCGTCATCAAATTTGCTTCAGGGTGTGTGTGTGTGTGTGTGTGTGTGTCTCTGTGTGTGTGTGTGTCTGTGTGTGTGTCTGTGTGTCTCTGTGTGTGTGTGTGTCTGTGTGTGTGTCTGTGTGTCTCTGTGTGTGTGTCTCTGTGTGTGTGTGCGTGTGTGTTGGCAGAGAAGGGCAAGACGTTTCACATATACACACTCCTCACCCACTTTCTCTTCATTGTTTGGGGTAGAATGAGTCTCCAGCTGCAAGGGAGGGGGTGTCAAGAGGCTAGAGATGATGGAAGAGTTACTGAGCTTATGAGAGCAGCCTTGGATGGTTTCTGGGGGCGAGGAAATCGCTGGCTCCAGACTTAAGAGCCGGGAGGTGGAAGCCAGAGGCAGGGCGTGGAGCCCTGACAAGGGTCCGGGAGGGCAGAGGTGGGATTATGCTTGGAGACGTCACCCATCCAGACTTAATAAAAGGGGCTGTGATCAGGAAGCCAATAGAGTAAGTGGCTCCCCTCTGCGTGTTCCAACTGCCCAAGTGGCTCTTCTCCCTCCAGCCCTCCAGCCAGGACCCAGCCAAGGTAAGCACAGTGCTCACAGGACTCAGGACTGCCCTGACCCAGGAAGGATCTGGAGGAGCAGGCCTCCCACCCAAGGCCAATTGAAACATCAAGGCAGAAGAAGCAAGGAAAGCTGGCATCTGGGGATGCCTGGGTGAAGACCCTGGCTTGTGTCTTGGTGTAAAGACAAGACGCTGGGTGTTCTCAGAACCCACTTTGCTGCGTAAGGAGTGAATGTAGTGAAGAGACTCTGTGGGTACCTCCTGAAGGGAGCTGGGGGAGCCTATGGGGTTCATGGGCTCACCAGGGGTTGTCTGAGCTTTCCCCGGTACAAAACTAACTAGATATATAGGCTGCGAGCAACTTGCTAAGAACTGGGGGTAGAGGGATACCCCTGGAGGGAGGCATCTTATTTCAAAAGCCTTCTGACCATGCCTAGAATTTCTCTATTGTTTACTAGATCTAAAAGCCTCTAAGATGAAAGGAAGCACAAAGATTGTCCGTGACAGACCAGATAAGCCTCTTCTGATATCTTACATACTGGGAGGTGGTGGGAGTCGGGTGTTCTTTTTATTTTCAAACAGTTCAATTCTCATGTATCGAGTGTTCTCGGGAATCAGCACCTGGGAGGAGTTATTGGGGTCTGGGGTGTCTGTACATGTGGCATGTGTGCTGCTTGTGGGATATGTGTGGTATGTATATGAGGTGTTTGTGTTTTATATGTTATGACATTTGTTTATTTATAATTTATTTTTCTGTGCATGTGTGTGAGCACAGAGCACCTGTGGGATTCAGAGGACAACTTTTGGGAGTTGGTTTTTCTCCTTCTACCATGTGGATTCCAAGGGATTCAACTCAGATTGTCAAGCGTGGTAGCAAGCACATTTATCCGCTGAGCCATCTCACCAGCCCCTGTCGTACCATTATATGTAGTGTGTTCGTATGTGGTTTGTGTGTATATGTGGGGTAAGGGTGTGTTGGGAGCAGGCAGAGTTCTCCCGTGGAACACTTAAGAAGTGCTGTCCATGGTAGGGCAGAGGGACCAAGAGAAGCAGAAGTCAGGATCACCAACTTCCCAACCTCCCCTCCCCTTCCTCCCTCAGCACTTTCTCTCTTCAGACAAACCAGGAAGCACCGTTACAGAGCATGCTGACACATTCCTGCCCTCCTCAGACCCCTTGGGATATAACCTGGGATGGCTTTCCCTCCATGTGAAGCTCTAGCTTTGTATCCAGCATCCTCCATAGGCAGATCCCCTGAGGTGGGTGGCCTCCGAGAGCCCCCTTCATCTAGCACACAGGCTCAGGTGCCACCACCAGCCTGGACCCTCTAGGTTGGGCTCCCCAGCTGCCGTCAGCTGCACTTTAACATGTGTCTGGTGTTACCTTTGGAACGATCTACTTATATAAGCTGCCCATGAGTCAACTTGCTATACCAGACTTGAGATCAGGGGGTCCCTGCATCCTCAGCACCCCAGCACCTACACAGTACTAGGATGTAGGTACTTTCCAGCAATGACTTCCAAACCAAGACTGTCTACTGGTTTTGGTTTCTACTGTGTTTTCTACTCAAGCGTTAGGGCTTCTACAGAAAGTGTCTGGCTTTTGGGGTGTCGCAGAATCATAGTCTGCTAGTCTTAGTAGCCACAAGAATAGACAGCTGGTGGCCAGGCATGGAAATGGGTGTGGCCTGTTTATATCTCATGGGATGAGGGCCGAGCTGGAGCATTTAAAGTCAGGATTCATGTGTGAGTCTAGAGTCAGGTGGCAGGGGTAGGAGTGGGGACACAGTGGCAGGATGCATGATGCTACCTGCCATGGGTCACAAGGATACTCCTCACTCCTGTCCTTGGACGGAAGCCCTAGGTTCCACCCGTTGTGCTGCCAGCCACCAGGGCACTTAATGCCATTTGTTGGACAGTTTCAAAGTGTTTGATGACTTTTTCAAAGGGAAATTGGAGTTGGGAACCGGAGACGTGGAGCGGAGCAGGAGAGGAGAAAGGCCGGGTGGCTAGATGAGGGTCAGGCCACACGGCTCCCCTCTCAGCAGTCAAACTGATGAGGCCAATTTAGTTCACAACCTCCCAGAGCCCACGAGAACAGAAGCGACTGATGGGCTGGATGAGAGAAAGGCTTTTCCTGTCCTGAATTATAGGCAATAAGACAATTTGATGATGGTCTCCAAGGCTGCAGAGGGCTTTGAGAATGTGCAAGATGATTGCCTCTTTCTTCCTTTTTTCCTTGAAGAGATAAGAAGTTGGATTTCTATTATAGTACGGGAGTCAGGGCCAAATTGAGGAAGGTGGGGTACCATGTGGGAGAGCAGAGCACAGGACCCAGCACAAAGGCTTGGTTCCAGGCTCCCAAGAGAACAGTTGAACCTCAGAGCACACTCCTACCTGACCTCACCTACCTGCCCTTCCCTGACCACTCCCATGAATGATGTTTACTCTCCGTAAGCATCCCTCCCCTGCAAACCTACCACCCAGAACCCCACCATCATCCAGCCTAAGTTTCTCACCCCTTCCCACCAAATCAGATCCTTCCCGTCTGCCTCCCTTCCTCCATCCCTCAGCCCTGTTCCCTGAGGCCTTGCTTGGGGCTCATCCTTCTGGTCATCTCTGTTCAGCAGGCCTTCTCCTCCCCCCGCCCCCCGCCGGCTCTCTCTTTGACCTAAGCTCTGGTGAAGTACTAACTCTGACCTGGTCTTCAATGCTTCTCTCTGTCCTCAGCCTCTGGACACACGGTGGACCTGCCTCTTCCTCCCAGAATGATCTCATTGACTACTCGGCAGCTGCTGCTTCTCCTCTCTGTCGCCACCTTTGGGGAGCCACTGGCAAAGGCAGCAGCTCTGGTGAACCCTGGACCCACAGGTACGCAGCACCATCCAGGAAAAGGGGGCAAGAGAGTCATTGCACGTGATCCTTGCTGTATTTCTCAGACTGTAGCCAGGGTGCTGACATGAATGGGTTCAATCTCTGCACTTGAGAGACACCCAGGACTGGCCCAGACCGTTCTGCTCTGAGCACTGGAGGCTCAGCTAGAGTCAGGAGCCTGTTAACCCCAACCCCTTTGTGGTTGTCTCCTGCTGTGCTCTCGCTGGATGCTGGGAAGGAGCTTGATGTGTCTGTTACTTTTATCTGTGACCTCAGATCCCTAAAGGGGGCTTGAAAACAAAACCCAAAAACCTCAACACAGCCAGGCATGGTGGCACAAGCCTTTAGCCCATCCCAGCACTCGGAAGGTAGAGGCAGGTAGACAGATCTCTGTGAGTTCAAGGTCAGTCTGGTCCAGGACAGCCAGGGCTCTG
Source organism: Tokudaia tokunoshimensis (assembly GCA_036184795.1). Classification (NCBI taxonomy): domain Eukaryota; kingdom Metazoa; phylum Chordata; class Mammalia; order Rodentia; family Muridae; genus Tokudaia; species Tokudaia tokunoshimensis. Next base: position 61,054,541 of record BTHU01000013.1, on the reverse strand, counting down.
TTACACAGAGGAATTGTCTCAACAAAACAAGACAACAACAACAACAACAGCAACAGCAACAAAACCCTCAGCACCCAGATAGATCTTAAGGCCTGTCAACCTTGCAGGTTCACTGTGGGAATTGATGAGCTGGAGAAACTAAAGCCCAAAGAAGCAAAATGCTCCCCAAAGTACTCAGTCAAGTACTGACAAATCCCAACAGGTGCCAGGGTACCCCCAAGAGCATCATGGCTTCTGAGTCCGGGCGTGGGTTTGAATTCTCCTTGGATGTTCCATTTCTGTACGTATTAGATCTTGCTTAGCCTTTCTGGACTGAAGATCTTAGTCACAGAAGGCAGAACCCATCCTGCAAATCTGACATCATTGCACACAAGCAGAGCAACAAGAATAGGGCCCCAGACACTCTCCAGTAGTGTCATCATCCCAGGGCTAGGGATAACCCCATCACGGTCCAGAAACACTAGCTATTGGCCCTGTCTAGGCACACAGGTTATCCTGAGCTGAGGTTTGCCCGTGGAACTGAGATCTTCTCTCTCTCACACCAGAGAAGGCAGGAGGGGTCTCCCAGACTGTCGTTATTAATCTTGGACCACGGCCACACTCATCTTGAATGTGTGCCAGGGTGTGGAGAAGCCAAGCGCGATGCCACCCTCCTTCCCAACGCCCACTCACACCCTCACACCAGTCTTCTTTTTTAACCAATCTCTCACCAGAATTGACTAGACCTATTGTGTACTCAGAGTTGCTTGCCCTGTTTTACTGAAAAGAGAGAGAGAGAGAGAGAGAGAAAGAATGAGAGAGACAATTTAATGAGCCCTGTTATCTGTGAAGTGTTTTCAGAGAGAGCCTTCCTAGCCTCCAACAAGAAGGGAAGGCCTTGCACCTGGCCTGGGGGAGATGTGCCTGTTAAGGCAATGCAGATAATGTCTGATCATCACATTGAGTCTTGATACTGTGTATTAGTGTCTGCAGTTGTCCTCAGAGACCGGAGTCAGGTCACAGGTGCATGGGGGGCACAACGGCCTTGGCTCACCCCCCTTCCCTTTTTTTTTTAAATTTCTGTTACTCCAAGTTTTTCATTAGCCTTTACTTAATGAGCATGTATTGAAGCCATACTATGTGTGTGTGTGGGGGGGCTACTGTTTCAAGCATTCTTAGAGATGGAAAAATGAATCCCCCCTCAGGGGCTGCTGGACTGCTTGGATACCAGACACAGACACTCAGCTGAGGGACCACCAGGCAGACTGCCCAGAAGAGGGCCAGAGCAAGTCCCCCTAGATAACCCTCCCCTTTCCTTCTCCAAACTGCTCGCTTCCTTTTCAAAGGAAGTAGTTTTATAAACTTATTTGGTAGAATTCTGGCAAGCACTTGAAAGCAAAGCTGTTGAAGGAGAGAGGAGCGAACAGCTCAGCCAGCCAAACTAATTAGCATCCTGGCTCCACACTGAGGTCAGAGCCGAACTTCTGAGGTGGAGGATCCAGGGCCAGCATCGGATGGGGGCGGCAAGTCTGAGCCGCTGTCCAAAGCAAACCTTGCCATCCAAGCCTCACCTGTCTGTGCTCCCTCTGTCCTAGGCCAGTGGTCCGGACCTCAGGAACTCGTTAATGCCTGGGAAAAGGGCCCACGGTATGCAGAGAGCAAGCCTGGGGCTGCAGGGCTGCGCGCTCGTAGGACGTCACCATGCCCGCCGGTCGAGAGCCCCGCGGGGCGCCAGCGACCCCTGTGTGCCTCCGGCAGTCGCCTGATTCCTGCGCCCCGCGGAGCGGTGCTGGTGCAGCGAGAGAAAGACCTGTCAGCTTACAACTGGAACTCCTTCGGCCTGCGCTATGGCAGGAGGGCGGCGCGGGGCTGAGTGCTGGGGCTGCAGGTGGATTCCAGCCCACCCCGTCAGCAGAGGCCAAGGCAGGGAGCTTCTAGACTTGTGCAATAAAAGCAATGCTGTGGTCTTACCGTGTGTGATTCTTCCCCTGACTTCGATGAGCAGATAGGGCAGGTCCTCTTCTCCCCCAGTTGTCTGTTAATCTGATTTCAAGATGTCTTTGGTGCCAAAGTCGGTGCTTTTTAAACTACTAGATAATGAAGATCCCCGCCCTTGCCCAGTCTGTTGCAGCTCAATGCTTTAAAATGCAAAGTAAAAAAATTAAGTGTCTGGAGAAATGACTGGACCATTAAGAGTACTTGCAGCTCTTCTAAAGGAAGAACGGTCCCCAAAACCCAGATGTACACAACCAGCTGTAACTGCAGCTCCAGGGATCCAAAGTCCTCTTCTGGACTCTTGGACACCTACATTCATATGCACACACCCTCAGACAGACAGACACACATACAATAATTAAAAATAAAATCTTTACATTTATTTTTAAAAATGAATTACTGAAAGCTTTAAAACTTAAAGAGATGCCCAAACTGGATGCCACTTTGATGCTTCAGCAAGATTGCCTCTTTCTTTTTAAAAATACATATTTATTAGAATGGTGGGGATGTCTCTCTGTTCGTTTGTTGTTTGTTTTGAGACAGAGTTTCACTATGTAACTCTGGTTGGCCTGGTACTAGACCAGGCTGGTTTAGAACTCACAGAGATCTGCCTGCCCCTGCCTCTCATGTTCTGGGATTAAAGGTGTGCTCCACCATTCGCAACCCCAAGATCAAGATCTGAAGTGGGTCTCCTACTTCTGAGACTTCCCTTCTTTCCTGGTGGAAGTTTTGCTGCACACTTTGAATGGTCATGGAGTAGGACACAGATTCATTAAGTTCGTTCCTGTCAATTTCCACACATCAGTCAGTTGGGACAGAATGATCTGGAAGATGGTGCCAATTGCTACCCTGTTCACAGAGGATTAACTGGAGTCCACCATCAGGCTTCCACAGGGCTGCCTGGCTCCTGCGCATGGAGGTGCAAGGAACATCTACAGTACCCACCTCCCCCAGGGGAAATGTTTACTGCCCTTTGCTTGTAATCATCCCAGACCACGACTTCTCCAGATCTTTATAGTGGAATACCAAGGTCTTGAAAGATAAGTGACTTTGTGGAGTTCAAGCCAATGACTGAGCCTAACAGCTCTTCACCCCTAGGCACAGCTGTGCCTTCAAGCCTCTTTAAAGATGGCAGGCTTCCAATCTGAGTCAACTCCTGGGGGCCCGATAGCTGGGGAGGAGAAATTTGGGTAGAAAAAATAAAGTAGGTCATTAGGAAACCCCAGGAAATCTGCCCTCCTGCCCACAAGATGCCTCAGCCTAAGCTGACAGCCTAGGGTTCCCTAGTTCACCTCCCCAGGGATGACAGGGTCTCCTCATCCCTATGTTGTGAATAATCATAGTGTTCTGCCCATCCCAGAAAACAGGGCTACAATGGGATGGAGGCAGAGCTATGTTGCTATAGCAACACAATCGGCTGTCATGGGAATGAGACAACCTGCCCCATCCCCATCTTTATCCTTGAAGTTGCCCCCCAGGACCTGCTGTGAGCTGGTGTTGAAACTGTGGCAGCAGGGTGACCCTGTTGATACTGGAAAAGGCACCCTGATAGCATGGCTGCATTGCTGTACCTCCACGAAAGGAATAGACTCCATAACCCCTCCCATGAGTGTTTTCTTCCCACAGACCCAAGAGCCAATCCGTTCTCTGGTGAAGCCTGTAGCTAAGGAGAGACTATGGGTGTCTGAACTCTGCCCTCAGCCCAACTTTTATGACACTCCTGGGATTGTTGAGGCAGAGAGGAAGATTGTCATTTTGGGGAAGGGCAGTAGAGTGTGTTCTCTGCTGTGAGAAGCAGGTCCCTCTCTGTGAAACTGGAGTAGGTGAGAGAAACTGTATGTAGGTACATGTGCATGCACCTGTATGACCTTGGGTGTGGTGTGGGCCCCTGACCACATTTGAGGCCTCACCAGTTCTCAGCACAACCAACTGCATCCCTAGTAGTCTGTTAGAACTGACCCAGAGGCCCACTGCAGCAAACGGTTGAAAGGGGAGCTGATCCTACATCCCATGACTCTTGATCCCAAACTGTTGCCTGCAAGACTCTGGGTTTCTGGAAAGAATGGGGTCTCTATAGGACACAAGAGCTCTTTGGCTTCATGTATGCCTTGGTTTTATTGCTGTGAGCAGACACAATGTCCTCTTATAAAAGGAAACCATTGCAGCAGGCTTATAGTTCAGAGGTTCAGTCCATTAGCCTCATGGCAGGAAGCAAGGCAGCGTGCAGACAGACATGGTGCTGGAGGAGACTGTCTCACACTGGGCAGAGCTTGAGCATAAGAGACCTCAAAGCCTGCCTCCACAGTGATGCACTTCCTCCAACAAGACCACACCTCCTCCAGCAAGGCCACACCTCCTAATAGTGCCACTCCCTATGTCCAAGCATTCATACGCATGATTCCAGGGGGCCATTCCTATCAAACCACCACAGTGTGGCTCCAATCTTGCTTTCAACCTGCTCTTTAGATTGAAAGAAAAGCAAGAGCAAGAAGAAGCTGAGAGAATATATTATGCACCCCCAGAGGTTCCCAGAATCCTCTCTGGAGCCCAAAGACTTGAAGGCAGAGATGCACAGGGGTTCTCAAACCTAAAGTACCTAAAGGCAAGGGACCAAGAGGGCAAGGACATCCATTACTGGGGAGATGAGTCTACTCCAGGCTCTGGCCCTCTCTCATCCCTGAGGAAAGAAATACAGAGGTTAGAGGTAGGATGAGAACACGGAGCTTTTGGCCTCTAGTACCCTCTTAATATGTTCCCGAGCAATGTTGAGTACCTATAGTTCATCAAGCACAGGGCGACACATTTCATCCTCACAACAGCGTGCATAAGGATGGGCAGTGTAAGCTCCATTGCATAGACTAGGAAACGGGCTCAGAGAAGTAGGTGGAATGTGCCCACCAGATGTTCCTAGAAGGGCAAAGAGGCAAGAGGAAGACACAGTCCCGCATACCAACTTTCTAACAGTAGACAAGGTCACCTTCCTGCAGTCCCTCCTTCCCCTTTGAAGCAGACACACACACACACACACACACACACACCCCACTCCTCTCTGCCCAAGGATTTGTCTTAGGATGCGGTGACGCCAGCTTGCCTGGGCCCAGATGTGGTCACAAGAAGGCTAAGACATCAAGTCCAAAGAGCTAGTGTACTCTTCCCTGCCCTCTTCTCTTCCCATCTTTCCTCTTCCAAGACAGCAGAGCCCAGCATGGTTCCTTGCTTGGGTCAAAGTTGGATACCTAGGGTGGGGTTGGCTTATCTTGCAGGAGGAGACTAGGACATGACAAGCAGTCACACAGTCATCCCCTTGGGTTGTGTGATTTCTGAGTGTATGAGTGTGTATGAGTCCAATGCAGTCTACACCTATCCCCTTAACATGTTACGGAGGCAGGAGTGGGTGGGTGGGTGGGGGAGCATCCTCATAGAGGCAGGGGGAGGGGGAGGGGATAGGGGGTTTCCAGAGGGGAAACTTAGAAAGGGGATAACATTTGAAATGTAAATAATATAATAAAATATCCAATAAAAAATAAATTTAAAAAAAAACATGTTACCTCGCAAGAGGTAGAAAGCAGGACCTTTGAACCACTTCTGCCTGCTGGCTACTTAGTCCTCACAAAAGTCACCAAAGGAGGAAGCATTGGCCACTTTTCTTGTGCAGTGTTAACAGATGACACTCCTGAAGCAACAAGGCTGTGCTTTGGGTCTTGGTTTAAGATGAGACAGTCCTCAGAGGCAGGGACGGCTCAGTGGCAAGGATGTGCTGGTCCCAGCATCTCACTTCCTCCTTTTCATTCAGTCTGAGCCCACAGAACAGTGCCACTCACATTCATAGCAAGCCTTAGTTTCTCAGTTAAGACTCTCTGGAGATGTCCTCATAGACACATAGAAGTGTGTTTCCATGGTGATTCAAAATCTGGTCAAGTTGACAATAAAGATTAATCACCATGACTCCCAAGGACAGAGAGAAGGTACAACAAGGGATATAAATAAATAATGTGACTTAGCAAACAGATACAGCTCGATGGCTCCGTGGGCAAAGGGATTTGCTACCAAGTCTAACAATCAGAGTTTGATCCCTGAGACCTACCTGCATGGTAGAAAGGAGAGAGTTGACTCCCAAATGCTGACCTCTGACCTCTGCAGGTAAGCCATGTCATGTCCACACCCGATTCCCACCTCCCACATAAGTAACAAAGGTAATTACAACAAAACTTAAAAAGAAGAGAAATAATGCCAAGATGTTGAGGATGGAACCTACATGGGGTAAGGCAGAGAAAGTCAGCGCAAAGGCTGCTGCAACCACAAAACCAACTCACCCGCAGAACCACGTCTCTGGATGGGAAGTGCTAGGTATGGATGAAGCCTGGTCCCCAAACAGGAGAACTGGTTGAAAATTCCATACATAGCTGTTAGGCTTCCTGGGTGTACCATTCTGCCTGCTTAGCCCCAGCCACACACCCAGCCTGTCCTGCTAGCGAGATACCCTTCCTGGAAGAGGTGAAGCTTCCTCTCCTGAGGACTGCATGAGAGAAGGGAGAAGCCGTGTCTAGGCAGAGATGGGTGGCTGTAGAGAGGGACTGTGTGGATTCTTAGGTGAGGTCTTTTCTTTCTCTGCTCCAGAAAGCCAAGAGGACTGTAAGGTTTATATTCCATGACAGGAGATGACAAGACCCAGGGAAAGGATCTTCCAGTATTGGAGAGTGCTCCAGAGAATGCTACACAGAGCCTACAGTGGACACGCCCACCTGTGAGCCCCAGAAAATGCTGCACAGAGCCTACAGTGGACATGCCCACCTGTGAGCCCCAGAAAATGCTGCACAGAGCCTACAGTGGACAGGCCCGCCTGGGAGAATTGCTGGTGCGGGTTCCAGGCCCTTCTACCTGGCTCTTAACCCTGAGTAGAGCAGTAAGGTAGCATGGGCGACCCAAGAAAGCCTAAGAAGACCAAAGTGAACAGAGAAAATAGATGTTGCAGAAAGTGTAGAGGATTTTGTGTGTGTGTGTGACAGGGTCTCTCTGCATAACCCTGGTTGTCCTAGAACTCACTTTGTAGACTAGGCTGGCCTTGAACTCGGAGAGCCGCCTGCCTCTGCCTCCTCAGTGCTGGGATTAAAGGCATGCACCATCACTGCCCCCTGGACATTTTTAATGTATAGCTAAAACATGAAATTTATGGTCATAACCATTGGTGAGCAGGCAGCTTAGTAGTATTAAGTATATTTCCATTTTTGAGCAATGAACCTTTTCATCTCAAAGATAGTATTTAAAATCATTCTATAATTAATATCTTACTGGGGAGAGATAAGAGAAAAATTTGCATCTACAAAAATATAGAAGATGTGCTAAAAATAGGAAGAGGCAGATCAAAAACTTGGGAAGTTAAACACATCACAGCAAAACTAAAAAAATAAAAAATGATAAGTTGAAACATACAGTTAAGGAATGCTAGGCAGATGAACACAAAGAAACCAGGAGATGAAATGTAAAAATCTTAGAAAAGCAGAAGTTGCCGAATCCTTAGTTCTGGGGAGAGAAGGGACAAAGGAAAGACACACAGTGACCCCAGGAAGACTTCAGGAAGAGAAGCTTTAGCTTGTCCAGGCCATGGGCCCTGTGTTGTTCTGGATCTGCTCCCCCTCCCTTGAGGGTGTGATCCCTCAGGATCAGACCGGTGGAAGCAAGGCAGAGACAGCTCTGGTGATGGAGACCTCAGGCAGCAGGTGAGTGGAAAGCAGGTCTCATGGAGCAGCTCATTTAACTGGAGGAAAATGAATGCTATTTAAACCTTTGGGGAGAGGGTACATCATTGGTCCAGGCCAGCGTGCTGGGGATACCTCATTTGCATAAGGAGGAATTCCAGATGCTACCGGGCATGTCATATAAGGAGAGAGGACATTTAACCTGACTACGGGCTGCAAAGGTGGGGACACAGGTCTATGTGTGCTGTGACATGCAGGCCCAGGGCAGGGAGGGGTGGTGGTGATCCTATGCCTGCCGATCTCAGGAAGAGATTTCTAGGGTTTGGACATGCCTTGACCCCACTTTTGTTCCAAGCGTGCTCCCCACCCCCAGATCCACAGGCAGAGCATAGCCTTGGCCAGGAGTCAGAGGGCAAAGACAGTCACCAGGGATGAAAACTTTCATAATAGAATTAGGAGTCAGACTTTTCTATCAAAACAGACTAGAACATCTTCTGCCTCCAGAAAACAAGCTCCAATCTAGAAGTTCAGTTTGCAACCAAACTACTTAGAGTGAGTGCAGTGTGGAGATGTTTGACCCACCAGGCCCAGAAATGCTTGTTTCTCTGACCTCTTCTCAAGAAGCTCTGAGAGGCTGTGCTTAGGCAAGGGTGGAAACTCAAGTCCCCAGTCGATGGAGGGCAGCAGCAAAGAGAAGCCCTGTGAGACTGGTGTCCAGACGCCAGGGGGTGGGACCAAATAGAAAGGGCTTTGGAGCATCTGGGCAGAGTTTACAGGATCGTGGAAAACCCTATGGGGGCATTAGTGGTGGATTTAAGGAAAAGCAGACACCACAGAGATAACCGTAATACACAGAAACAAACAAGTAAACACATTTAACCAGAAAGGTGGTATACACCTTTAATCCCAATATTCAGGAGGCAGAGGAGGACAGATTTTTGTGAGTTCAAGGCCACTCTGGTTGCTATAGTGAGTTCCAGCATAGCTAGGAATACATAGAGAGACTCTGTCTCAAAAATCAAACAAACAAAACACACACACACACACACACACACACACACACACACACACACAGGGATTTGTCTCATCAAAACCTGAAGGGTGGAATATGAGAGAAAACCTATTGTGAGAGATCAATTAAAAATCATGAAAGTTGACATAATAGCGTTCAGGAGTACAGATGCTTCGTGATGAACTGGAACAAGATAGCCAGGGAGGAATGTGTCTTGGGGCAGCAGTGGTCCTTGGGGAGCAGGGCTGGGAGTATAGACAGGACTGGAAAGTGCTGGGTTGTATTAAAAATGATTTTTTTAAAATAAAACCTTTGTATTGATTCTTCGTGAGTTTCACATCATGCACCCCAGTCCTGCTCATCTCCCCATTCCTTTGTACCAACCAACCCTTCACCCTTACAACCTCATCCCCCAAATAAAAAACACACAAACCAACAAAAATAAACAAAATGAAACAGAGCATAGAAAACCTCTCATCATGGAAGCTGTGGTGTGTCACAGTGTGTCCCACAGTACACCACGCTGTCCACACATTTTCACTTGCAAATGTTCTTTCCGTGAGTCATTGGTCTGGTTTGAGGTCTCTGGCTTCTGTGACACCATCAATATTGGATCCTCATCGGAACTCCTCCTGATTATCCTGCTGTTGCCCTGTGTCACGGAGATCCGACAGCTTTGAATCAGCAGGACCGGCCCTTTCATGCATCCCAACTGTTCCTAGATGATACAGATTTTGGGGTGGACCAGTTCAGAGCCCTGGATCCCCGCCTAGGGAGGTAGCTGAGCGGGGCAGCATGCAGGCTTTCTCCTATCTGCACCACCAGAGGGCGCTCTCCAGCACCGCTCCAGTTAGACCACCCAATGCGGCCATCAGCAGGAAGCAGTATCAACTCTCCTGCTCTCACACATTCTCAGACCCGCTCACTGGAACCCACACCTCCAAAGACAGCTCCTCTGTGAGGCCCAGCCAAGGTGTGGGAGCCCGTTCTTGCAAGTGCTGCAACCTACAAGGGGCGGGGCAAGCTCTCAAACACCCTCTGGGCTGGCTCGCCCATACTCGCCATCAGGGCCAGCTCCACAGTGTTGTCCGGGTGCCTGGCCTGCTCTCTCGGATGCTACAACCAGTGTGGGGGCAGAACTAGCCCCCCCCTCATGTCCTTGGGGCCAGTTCTCCTGACTACCTTTCCTGTTTGTTTATTTGTTTTTTAATTAGAGCAGTTTCTTCTTTCCCTAGCCTTGCTCCTGCTTGGTGAAGCTCAGTTCACATCTCCAGTTCCCTCCCTACACACCCACCCTGCACCACCACTGGCCTCACTCTAGACATTAATCACTTTCTGACACATCCTGCTCTGTAAACTGGCCTCCCAGCTCTGTCAATACCAAACATCCCCAATGGAGGTTGGAAAGAGTCTGTGTTTCTGTCTCTCATGTGTCAGTCGGAGGCAGTGTCAGGCTCTATTACACTGAATGATGATGCACTTGGTTTCGGAACCTTCCACCAGGCTCCCCACCACATCTTTGCTCCCTTAACAACCCTTTCTTCCCCTCCCCCAACCCCTACAGCTCCTGAGGCCTTGTGAGACTTACCTTCGGTTTCTGCTGGTCTCTGCTTCAAGGACCCAATGATCTCTGTACCACCAAGGTCCCCACCATGAATAGACTAGAACATTTGGTTCTCTCCACCCCCACCTCCATCCCAGTCCCAAGGTTTTGTTCCAATCACAACACCTTGCCTGAGCCCCTGAGTAATCGATCCTTATATCCACCCACACAAGGCAACCCTGGGTGGCTATTCAACTCCATTCCGGGCCTTCCTCTCTCAAGGCCCTTGTTGCTCATCTCTGCTGAGTTCGGCATCCCTATATGATTAAAAAATTTCTGAAGAACCAGCTGGGTCCTTGCAAGAATGGGAAATAAAGTAGGTGATTGGAGGAAGGGCGCAGGGAGGGGCACAGGGAGGAAGTCATGTGTATTCTTTGTCTTTCTCCTGTGTATCCATTTGCTATTTATGAGCAGACAGGGGGCTAGCCCAGAGACATTTGACTCTCAAGCCTTACTCGGGATGAGTCCCCCCTCCACCACAAGCTTCCCTGAGCAGGTGTCACATTACATGCTGAGGGCCAGGAGAGAATCCTAGTCCCTCTGAAAACCACAAAGCAGACTTTCTATATCACTTGTCCTTCCCTCTATCCATTCCAGTGTCCCCAGGCCACCACAGCCCTCACCCAAACATCAGCCTCTTGCTATCACGGAGGTGGATGGGATTAGAACCAGGTAAAGACCAGGCCTTGACAGGTCTGTCTGTGGAGCAATTCCTTGGCTGTCAAAGCCCCGCCCCCAGTCCTGGCTGTACTGACCAAGGCCTCCAAATATAGAGGGGAAGGCCGGGCTCAGCTAGATTTATGCTTCTCCTGCATGGTTCTCACATCTACTCTGCCCCATGGGCAGAGAGTGGGTCAACAAAAGCCTCTCCTCTGCCCCTGATCTGCAATACTTCCTCGACCTCAGCCTTGAGGTGACGTGATACAGCTTGGTCCTAGAAATGGCATCACAGGGAGTTTCTATGAGAAGAGTTAGACCCCTGTACAAAGGGCCTGGGACATGACCTGATAAGAATCTTGAACATTCTCTGTCCTGTGATCCAGGCTGTCAAAAGGTCCAAGTCCAGAGGCAAAGAGGGTCTGTCTGAACTACCCCCTCCCTAACAGTGGAAATGGCAGAGGCCAATGGGCGGGTCAAGACAGACAGAATCAACTAGATCCCTGGAAAGCCTGGGTCAGCTCACTCTCTCCCACCTGGGAAGCCTCCTAGGCTCTGCGCACCAGCCTCAGTGTGACCGTCGAGGGTCGCAGGGTACTTGCATGCCTCCCAGCATCCATACTCCTTCACAGAACCATGGCCAGGAACCTCCCTGCCACACTTCCCAGGTCTCTACTCTGCCTCGTCGGGCTACACAAGAGCACCTGGCCCAGCCTTTCTTGTCAAAGTCCAGCAAGGGCTTCAGGTCTCCCTGGAGCGTCTCCCTTGCAGTTTCTCAGGAGGATTTGACGGTCATCTAGACCTGGTGTCACAATCCTGGCTCATGTCACTTCTAAGTCCTCAACAGTCTGCTTAGAGGTGGTCCCCAGTGTCCACTCCAGAGGGCAATCATATCCAACACTCCACTGCCAGGTACTGTGTCAACGTGGAGACAAAAGGAGCAAAAATAGACATTGTCTAGCTGGAAAGATGGCTCAGTACTTAAGAGCACTTCCTACTCTTGCAGAAGACCTGGGTTCAGTTCCCAGCACCCACGTGGTTGGCTCATAACCCTCTGTAACTTCAGTTCCTGGAGATCTGAAGCCCTCTTCTGGCCTCTGGCACTGCATGCATGTGGTGTACATAGTTACATGCAGGCAAAACACTCATACACATAGATTGATTTTTTTAACTTAAAAAATAAATACAAGACTCTGCCGTTGCTGGGCTACGTGCCCACCAGGCAGCTGATCTTTCTCTGCGGCTCCCTCTCTTCCACAGCTAATAGTGAGCACATGTTGCTTGGTGTCTCTCTTCTGGTGAGACTACTCACACTTTCCATTCACACTTGCATATACTGCTGGCCAAATGGTGGAGGTGTGCTGGACACACCAGCAAGAGGCAAGAATAGATTCCAGAAATGAGGCTGTGTTGGGGAGACAGGGTGCTGGGTCCCCCGAGGCCCAGGTCTGCTGCCTTCAGTGGATCCCTGGTCCTGCCTTTGCTTTAAAAGAGTCCATATCTCACCTTATCCCTAACACAAGAGCACCTGGCCCAGCCTTTCTTGTCAAAGTCTAGCAAGGGTTTCAGGTCTACCTGGAGCGTCTCCCTTGCAGTTTCTCAGGAGGCGCCTGGCCGTGGTTCCGTGTGAAGGGAATAGCCTATGTGTGTGTGTGTGTGTGTGTATATATATATATATATATACACATACATATATACTTTGGCATGACTCTCTCTGGCCAGGCTGAACCTGCTGGGATGGTCTACACCACACACAGTGTGTCAAATGGCTATGCAGGCATGCCCCTGTGTTTTCTATTGCTATTTGCTGGGCTGACAGAGCCAAGTGCTGGCAGGATAATTGATACTGTCATTTTCATGGCCCATTACCTGCTTTCTATATGTAAATGCATGAACTAGATAGATGCCTCTACATCTTTATTATTAAACCACAAGCTGGTTCCTGGAAATCTCCACAATAGAAGCCCAGCATCCATTCTTTTGACTCCGTTAGCTTGCCCACACATCCTAACACCCACAGCCGCAGGGGAAGTTACAGGACCTTCAGCTTCCCTTCCCACCCCCCCACACCTCCCCCCCCCCCCAGCATCAGTATCCTCATCTGAACATGGGTGAGCTGTGCCTCCTTTATGAGGCTACTAAGGGGTCAAAGCATGCTACAGCCCAATCAAAGGGACTGGTAGGGTCCATGCCCTATCAATCACTAGTCACCAAGGTCCCTTCCCATTTGTTCTCGCCTCATGCTTGCTCCCTCTCCTCTAAGGCTTGGGAAGAGCAGAGGGAGAAAAAAAGTAGGTGAGCCAACCACTCCCTGCAGCAACGGCAACTAATAGCCATGATGGAAAAAGGCAGCATCAGTTTTGAGTCACTCCCCTACATTAGCAGGGGCCTTAAGATATGGAGAGTGAGATTTGGGGGCAGAGCCCCACTCCCTGGGTGACTGCACCCCACTGTCTGTGAGTTAGGACACTGCTTGTCCTTCTGGGTCTTGGCTTCCACTCATGTCCCTGGGGCCACCGGTCCATTTGCCTCCCCGGCTGACTGACGTAGTAGACACCAGGAGGTGACCTTGGCCTCTAGCCCTGTTTCTCTTCTTGGACCCTCTCCACGCGTTCATGCTGTTGTTACTGAACTGGTAGGTCCTGCCCATCATTTATCACTGACTTTGGCTCCCGACTTGCAGACTTCCCCCACCCTGTTCCTCCTGCAATCCTCCCCAATGACATCACTAACCACGCAGATGGTGACCCGGCTGTACTCTGACCTCCTCAGTCTCTGAGTGGCTGATCGTGACAGCACATGTCAGCAGGAAATGCTGAAGCAGCAGAGGCAAGAGGGTCACAAGTTCAAGGCTTAAACTGCACCTTTAAATGTGCGTTGGTCGTTCGGTGCAGAATTCTCTACCTCCTTGGGCGTCCCGTTCCCAACAGCCTCTCTGCTCCTCTCAGCCATCACCCACAACCAAATCCGTATTTAGCACATGACACCGCTCTACCTTCAGACTAGCCAGTGCCCCCATATTCTCCAACACCATCGAGCCTGTGTCTCAGCTGTTCCCCTACTCACTCTTCTCCTCAGCCACAGGCCTTCGCTATGCTCTAGTTTGACTTATCCTGTCCTATCTGCACTTCCCTCCTTAGGCCCACAGTCTGTCTAAGCAGCTGGTAACTATTACCTGATCTGTTCCCAGGGAGACAAACAAACATCTGCTCATCCCGTGCGATGGTTTGTATACCCTTGACCCAGGGAGTGGCACTATTAGGTGTGGCCTTGTTGGAGTGGGTGTGTCACTGTGGGTGTGGGATTTAAGTGAGTTGTCTCCTAGTAGCCTTCAGATGAAGATGTAGAACTCTCAGTTCCTCCTGCACCATGCCTGCCTGGATGCTGCCATGCTCCTACCTTGATGATTACCTCTGAACCTGTAAGCCAGCCCCAATTAAATGTTGTCCTTATAAGAGTTGCCTTGGTTATGGTGTCTGTTCACAGCAGTAAAACCCTAACTCAGACACCCCAGGTAAGCCACTAACAGGTCAAGTATGATTCCGTTAAAGCACAGACTGGTGAACCGATGTATTTAGTAGGGTTACTTACAAAGTATGATGATCCCAGTGTAGCCACACCATCAAAAGGTCTCACTGCAGTACAGATAAGACTTCTCCAGAGCAGCATGGACAAGCATCCCCTTCAGTCAACCTTCAATAAGTACCTAGCACCTCCACAGACCTCATAACCAGGGGTAGCTTGGGCAGAGTCACCTACATCTGGGAGGGAGGTCTAGGAAGGAGCAGCTACAATCTCAGGTGAGGGTCTAATGCCCCACTCTCCTTCTGTGATGGAATGTCAACAGGCTCAATCTTGAGGGTTCTTGCAAGTAGCCACAGCTACTCTGTTAAGATTCTAAGGGCAATTGTATTCACAGGACAGCGTTAAGGGAGTAGGAACAGGGCAGGCTGGTGAAGCCCTGATAATCCTCTCATTTCCAAGGTCGGCCTCTCCCCTCCCCACAATCATTTCAAAGCCTTTGATGTTTTCCCCCAGCCTCCAGTCGCAGCATATCACCAGCTCTCAGCAAAGTCTTTGCCTCCTGGCTGGAAAGCATAACAGCCTCAGGAGAAGGATGATCATCAGCTCCTAACACCAAGCAAACCAACTTCTCCCACACAGCCTTCCCAGAGGAGGGTCACTCACTCCCAGGGTCCTGTGCGGGAGTAATTAGCTTCTCACTTTCATCAAGAGAGCATGCAAGGGTGGGGGCTGGGATGACTGTGACTGCTACTCCATCTCCTTCTAATCTTGGTCATTCTGAGCTACTCTTAGAAGTCACCTTGGGGTGTGGTGGCATACACCTTTGGTCCCAGCACTTGGGAGGTCTCAGAGGCAGGCGAGTTTCTGTGAGTTCAAGGCCAGCCTGGTCTACCTATGGAGTTTCAGGACAACCAGGGCTACATAGGGAGACCTGATCTCAAAAAAACCAAAACAAAACAACAACAACAACAAAAAACCCAACCATATGTGTATATGTAACAGAATCATAGTAGTTATTTTTATCAGCCTGTATACCAAAGTGGGCGGGGCACAATCACACCGTAGCACCTCCCATTTCAACCCATCTCAGTTCGGACTAACACTGCTCTGAATGGTGAGAAGCTGTCACCAGCGGCTGGGGGAGGAGCTCAGCAAAGGAGATGAGTCTGAGCTCCAAAACCCACATTAAAAAACAAAAACAAAACAACCAGACCTAACAAAAACCAAACCAGGCATTGTAGCACAGATCTGGAATTCCAGCACAGGGGAGGCAGGGACAAGCAAGATCTCCAAGTCTAACTGGCCAGCCAGCCTACATCATAGCCAGCTTCAGGCCAGTGGAAGACTTTGTCCCTGAAAGCAAGGGGCATAGTGTGCCTTAAAAAACAATCCCCGGGCTGGAGAGATGGCTCAGCGGTTAAGAGCACTCACTGCTCTTCCAGAGGACCTGGGTTCAATTCCCAGCACCCCATGGCCACTCACAAGATCTGACCTCCTCTTACACTCTCACAGACATGCATGAAGAAAAAAATGCATATAAAATAAAAAATAAATAAATCTTAAAAAAAAAAAGCCAGGTGGTGGTGGTGCCTACATTTAATCCCAGCATTTGGGAGGCAGAAGCAGGCAGATCTCTGCAAGTTCAAGGTTAACTTGCTGAGTTCCAGGACAACCAAGACTACACACTGAAACCCTGTCTTGACAAACCAGACTAGTTACCTATCTGGTCACTCCATTGGCCTCTGCTGCACATTGCTCCTCCAGCTATTGGAGGAGCTGGTCTGTTGGAACTGGAATCCTGATCTTGCTTTCTCCTGGACTCATTTCATTCACACCTGTGGCAAATGATGCATCAACTTTTGCCCAGTCATTTCCCACCGCCTTTGGGACTTCTCAAAGGAAAGCCACGCCCGAGATGCCCTCAAACCCATGGCCTCCCCCAACTTCCTTCCTGGCCCCCTCTACCATTGTATCTATCACCCAGATCCCAACACTCACTCCCCCATTCTCTACGTCCATGTACTACTGGGCCTTGCAGATTTTACTGCCTAAATTCCTTCCAAATCCTCTAGCCTCCAAGCCCACCCACAGGCAAGCCCCAGTGCTATGGTCTTCTTACTGGCATGGGCCATGCTACCCTGGACCTTGCTAGTCCACAAAGCCGGGATATCTTTGGAAAATGTGTTGATTACAGCGTTCCCTTCCTAACCGTCAGAGGCTCCTCGCTGCTTGACGTGGGTTTGGTGAACCCGGATTATTGAGCATTCTACTCAGCCTGGAAATAGGCTTTGGGTTCCTGCTTAATCTATTGACTCTGACTTTACACAAGTTACCTGAACCTGTCCAACACCTGAGGCACTGTGGCATTAAATACCACTTATAGTAGTGCCTGCTACCAGTAGGCATTCACCTCAGCACCCTAGAATAGGGTCTCTCCCTCCCTCTCCCTCTCCCTCTCCCTCTCCCTCCCTCCCTTCCTTCCTCCCTCCCTCTCTCTCTCTCTCTCTCTCACTGGCTCTCTTCTGGGCCTTACATCACCACGTCCTCTTTCCCAGGCTCTTTACACATTTCCACTGAATCTTGTTTTCTTTCCCTCTCTGGCTATTCGTTGCTGGTGCAACCCAAGTGGGGTTTCCTTGGGGAGCCCTCTGGAAGTCCCTGACACATACTGGCCATCAGCACAGCTGCATGTGAAACTTCCTGTTTTCATTCCCTTATTATTTGGACCCGGGGTCTGGCCATTGTCAAAATGGTCCTTCTTCTGGGGCTCCCGGATCTGCAAACCACAAGTGATTTTTGTCAACTTTATAACTCTAGCATCTAAGCCACGCATGATGGTGCATGCCTTTGATCCCTGGACTTAGGAGGCTGAGGCAGGTGGATCTCTGTGAGTTTGGGGCCAGCCTGGTCTACAGAGTAAGTTCAAGGATAGCCAGGGCTACATAGTGAGACCTTGCCTGAATAAGCAAGCAAACAAATAAGAACAAAACAAAAACCTACAGCCACTGGCCAAGAACATGATATATAACAAATGCTAAGTGAATTCTTGCGAGAGAGAGAGAGAGAGAGAGAGAGAGACAGACAGACAGACAGACAGACAGACAGACAGAGAACCCTCTGGAAGTCTGGTGCATAATCAATGTTTGTTATTCGAAGCATCATCTCCTTTAGGGACATTCTCAAAAGTTCTCTACCATCCCTAGATATCTGAGAATTCTCAGGGGCCTCACATTTGGGAGAATGTTTGTCTCTGAGATAAAAACACATTTCTTAGTTCACAGCTAGAGATTGAGACCAGTTTCTCTCATTGTCATCGATGCACAGAGCTGGCAGAAAAGCACCCATGACACACTTAGAACACTGATGCATCTGAGCCAGGACTGCCCTTGGGGTCCATTCAGCTCTTTCACAGGGGCTGAGAGAGGGAAAGAGAGGGGTCCATCCTCAATGTCACACAGCAAGTTCTTGGTGGAACCTAGGGCTCTCCTGTGCTCATCGCCAGTCGCTAGTTCTTGCATTTGATAAACAGCAAACTCCATCGTGGCCAAGAGGCTCGGGCACATACATCACTTGGCTGCGAAGGGATGGAGGTGACATCCTGGCAGTCACACCTCTCACAGGGTGAGAGGCCACAGCAGAAGACCGTCCATGGCAGTCAGGATCTACCTTGTGGAATTGGTGGGCCATTTGAAGTGGTCCCTGAGAACGAAGCAGGAAGAAGGGCAGAGTGGGCACCTTAGGAAGAGTCAGTATTGCCAACCTGGGGCCTAGGGCCAGAGGCATTTGGATAGCACTGCCAGGCTTCTGAGAGGGTACAGGGAGGAAGGAAGAGGGTAGAAAGATAGGTTTAAGGGAGTGAGGGGCCAGGAGGAGGGGGTGAGCTGGAAGCCAGCTTCCCTTGAGACCCCCCTTTCTTTGAGAGTGACTCTTCTCTCCACCATTACTAACCCCAGGAGGGGACACCCCACCCTACTCCCAGAGGTTAGACGAGATGTTACTTTTCCCACTAGACAGCAGCCAAAAGGAATCCCCCATGATCAAGATGGAAGCCTGAGGCATCGCCTAGGAGGAGCCATCCAGGGGTGCTGTGAAGGTTAATACAGGCTCAAGGGCATAGGTGGAGGGGTCTGAGTTGGAGGTTCAAAGCCAGGATCTACGCTGTCTGTATCCTGACCTCATGCTTGAACAATCCAGTTCCTCATCAGCCTCCGTCTAAGCTAGAGGTTGCAGGGCCAGGCCAAACAGAGACTCTAGTGTCATTGGGCTCAGCCATGTTTCCCACACTCCACCCCTGCCACTGCTCTGTGTCTGGGTCTTGCTTATCCCTCACCCACCTAGCTCGGTGTCACGGGCTAGGATTTATGAGGACTGCCCTGCCGTGGGCCCTGGGGCAATAAATCAGAGCAGAGCCTGTGGGTGTGTATAAAAGAAGGCTCAGGGGGTCTGTGCCACACAGCTCTTAGAAAGCCTGAACCAGCTGGGCGGGAGGACGATGCCTCTCTGGGCACTCTTGTTGCTCTGGAACCCTTGTGCCTTCGGTCTCCCGACAGACACCGCTACCTTTGGACGGTAACTTGGGCAGAGAAGGGATGGCAGGGTACAGGAACTGGCATCTTACTAATGCTCTCAGCTTTCGATTTGTCGGGTCATGCAGTCCTTATGACTAGTGAGTCAGGGATGTCTGATCCTGCTCTGACAATCTGAACAACTAACCCAAGCTACATGGCCATAATTAATTAGGCCTGGAAGGGTTCTCTTTGGAGTCTCATCCAGAGGATGGGGAACGCAGACGGTTCCAACATCCCTGGCCCTTAAGCTCACAATGCTATGACGGTTGGAGGAGGGTGCATACTTGCTAACGCTCCTGGGCAAGTTAGTTGCAGCTCCTCTAGAGTTTCCCAGGTTAAATTCTGCTTCACTAGCAGCAGATGAAGCTAAGCAGCAAGCTAATCTCACCAATTCTCCGTGCGCCATTTTAAAACGGGATGATAAGAGAGCCTGCTCCACGGGCTGCTTTGAAGATCTGATGAGATGATACACATAGAGCTTCGGATGCCGCACTGGGAACGGTGTAAGAAACCACGGCCACAGCATGGATTATCACGGAGTGTAGTAGAGGGGAGGTTCCTGGCAGCCCCATGCAGGGAGGATGAAACATTCGTTAGTGCAGTTCCAGGGCTGTGGGAACAAGGTTTCTTGAGGCAGGAGCAGGGAACAGGCAAGCCTAGGAGAAGGCTCACCCGGAAACAGTCTGGGGACTGAGATGAGGAAGTCCTGAAAGACTGGTGACAGTAAGAGTTGTGAATCCGCTTGGAGCTTAGGAGTTGGTAGGTTGCTTTCATCCTAAATTGAGTCTCCAGACCTCAGCACCCATTTTGCAGACAGGGATACTAGGGGTGTCCTCGAGAAAGGTCTGGGGGCCTCTCTGGTCTTTGTTTCCAAAGCCCTGCCCCAAGGCCCGCCCCCTTGCTTCCCGGTTTGCAGCTAGCAACTGCTACACTGGGAGTGTGATAGGAGGGTTGTGTTTCTTAGCATCCCACCCCAGGATAAAGGCTGAAGGAAGTAAGCGCATGTGCATGAGGCAGGGAGTATGAGATCAACAAGAGGGCATGGGGCTCTGTGCTACCTGTTCCGTGTAAAGTATTGTGCAGGTCACTTCGAGGGGCTGAGCAATGGGCTTTCTTCTCAGGGCGATTGCCTTACATACATACACACAACGACCAGCCTCTAAGCTGAAGGCAGCCCACTTAGCCTGAGCTGTGACTGGGCAAGACAACCTTCAAGGTGCCAGAGGATGGAGAGGTTAGAGAATGCTCAAAATCGCGCAGCCTGCCCTCAGTCAGTATCAGGTGGCTCTATCCCGCTATCCCTGTAGGCTAGGCTTGTGGGGAGAACTCAAGAGAAATGGACCCATGGGCTGGCGTCCTTGGTGACAGCATCTAGGTATGGGCTCCGGTCATGCCTTGAAGGACTAAAGACCTAGGAGAGGAATAGAAGGGGGTTTTATGTTTATTTTATTTCGGAGCAAAGCCTCACCATGGAGCCTGGAACTCACTATATAGACCAGACTAGCCTCAAACCCACAGAGATCAGCCTTCCTCTGCCTCCTGAGTGCTGAAATTAAAGGCATGCGCCACCACGCCACAAAGGAGTTTTCTAAAACAGGAAGGGCTGTAAAGTACATCAAAGCATGGACCTTTTCAGGAAATGGTGGGGAATAGACCCTTTTGGATATATATCTCCTTCTCCTCCTTTGTACAGTGGGAAAATAAAACACACTCGTCTGGTGGGATGGCTGGGGTCAGCAAAAATAAAAGTGGAAATACTTGTAAGCCGTGATAGGACTGAGTCGTTTTTGATGGAGATTACGCAGATAGGTGTGAAATATGGGCAAGGCAGGGAGCTGAAGGCACGAAGTGTCCGGAGGAAGGTCAAGGCTCACGCTGGAGAAGAATGAGGGCTCTCCGGATGTCTGGGAAAGCCCTGGCCCAGGGCTGGCGGTGGCACCTTCCCCCAGCTACAAAACAGTCTTCACGCCTGTCTGGCCCCGGCAGTCCTGGGTAGGATAGACAGACGGACAGAGCATGGACTGTCTCTGTTTGGCATTTCTGAGTCATCTTCATCCCTATGAACGAACCTTCAGTGTCTCCGCCGGAAAACAGGGAGCTAGCTGTCATGTGGTTTGTATGAGGGCGCGTGCCAGGGAGCTGGTCTGCCGCCAGGAGCAGTTCAGTGAGCTGCTGTTCAAAATTAAATCTCTTGAATTTCCAGTCAATAATGATTGGAGGATAACTGATGTGAGGTGAGGAGGGGTCCAGGATTCAGGCCCAAGGCACATCAATCCCCAGGTGAGGCACACTGGCAGTCTATAAACGCTGGCCTGTCCGAGTCAGACTGGGTTTAGTGAATACATACCACCTGGCTCTGTGATACCCCAGGGGGCACCAAGTCCTCCAGCCCGCTGTGGGCATCTGCTGCCACCTACAGGCCACCCATGGTACTGCCTCCCCTGTCAATCAGAGGAGATAGCAAGAGGCAGTATAGACCTTTATGTTCCTCTCCAGAACAGTGAGGCACACAGTAGGTATTCAGCACATGATGATGATAAGGATGGATGGATGGATGGATGGATGGATGGATGGATGGATGGATGGATGGATGGATGGATGGATGGATAGATGGATGGATGGATGGATGGATGGATGAACAAACTGCCCTATCTAACTAAAATAAGACAACAGGAGGAATTTGGGAATTATTTAGTACCAGAATAAGTGAATCCAAGAGGCTTGTACATTATCCTGCAGAAACCCCAAGGCACAAAAAGTGATTCATAATTGCATGGGAGAGGGTTAGTGATAGACACACCAAAAAGCAAGGCAACATCTGGGCTCTGCCGATGTTGGAATACTGCATGACTCTTCTGTTTTTCGTCCTCTACCCTGGAGCAGAATCCTGCTGAAGAAAATGCCCTCCATCCGGGAAATCCTGGAGGAGCGGGGAGTGGACATGACCCGGCTCAGTGCTGAATGGGGCGGATTCACCAAGAAGTCTTCCTTTAGCAATGTTACCTCCCCCGTGGTCCTCACCAACTACCTGGATGTAAGTTCTGGCTCACCTACTATTTCCTTTTCTCTCTGGGACTAGCAGGCCCCCACTCCTTCCACACACCATGTTTGACTGAGAGCCAAAGAGCACCTGAGCACCCTATAGAACTCCTATGTACAGCTGAGAAGTCTGGTGGGGAGGGACTGTGGTGATTGTTTTTGTTATTTGTTTGTTTTGTTTTTTGTTTTTGTTT